>JBBGZY010002561.1:0-120000 GCA_037952925.1 Lithobates clamitans | reverse complement strand
GCTTCTATTTGTCCGGCCTCAGGCCCAACTGTGCCTATATAATTGGCAGAATGCTTATTTAAAAAGTTGTGCAGAATGCAGCATGATAAAATTATAAAATTAAGTTTGTATTCCGCCAAATTAATGGCTGTTTGAAACAGGCGGAACCGGCTGGCCAGAATTCCAAACGCATTCTCAACCACTCTTCTAGCTCTGGCCAGCCGGTAATTAAAAACCCTCCTCTCCGGGGTGAGGGTTCTTTGGGGGAATGGCCTCATGAGGTGCTTGCTCAGAGCGAAGGCTTCATCGGCAATGAAGACAAAGGGGAGTCCTTCCACGTTATCCTCATCAGGTGGCAATCCCAGGCCACCACTCTGGAGACGCTGGCAGAACTCCGTCTGGGCAAATACTCCTCCATCCGACATCCGGCCATTCTTCCCCACGTCCACATATAAAAAATCATAGTGTGCCGACACCACCGCCATTAAAACAATACTGTGGAACCCCTTATAATTAAAATAATATGACCCCGAATGGGGTGGTGGCACAATGTGGACATGTTTCCCATCTATAGCCCCTCCACAATTGGGAAAGTCCCAACGGCTTGCAAAATGGGATGCCACAGTCTGCCATTCCTGTGGCGTTGAAGGAAACTGGGGAATCAAACAAGAAAACAAAAATCAATTAATTTGGAAGCTAACATTGCAAGAAAATTAGACAATTAAAAACATTATTCCCCAGCATCAGTATAACATTCAATAATTTAATTCTTCTGGAATAACTAATATGGAAAAAGGCACACTTATCAGATTGCTCACCCCCTCTGATAGAACATTGATTACATTTTAGGGGGTTGTGAAATCCCCAAAAAAAATTACTTTAACAACACGCAGGAATTTAGGGATAACAAAGGCTACAAGACTGCAGTTGTCGCACTCTGCAGGTGCAGTTGCAAACCAGCTTACAGTAAATGAGGTAATGTCAAAAGGCATTCATGTTGCAAACAGTACACAATCACATGCAAGGGCAATTAATGAAAACACTTTGAGGCTTGCATATGATTTGATGATGGAAATCAGCAGAGCTTCTGCTCATTTACTAAAGCCTGGAACAAATGCACTTGTAGAGTGCACATGCATTTTGCAAAGTGCAACATAGATTTGCTTTAGACAAATCAACACCACAGAACATTCAAGCAAATTTTAACGAGGGTGGGGGTGGGGGGGGGTTGTGAAATCTAGCTAATTGCTAATTAGCAGCACACTATTTGGAGTGAGTTCAGGTGGGGGGGGGGGGTGTGAAATCTAGCTAATTGCTAATTAGCAGCACACTATTTGGAGTGAGTTCAGGTGGGGGGGGGGGTTGTGAAATCTAGCTAATTGCTAATTAGCAGCACACTATTTGGAGTGAGTTCAGGTGGGGGGGGGTTGTGAAATCTAGCTAATTGCTAATTAGCAGCACACTATTTGGAGTGAGTTCAGGTGGGGGGGGGGGTTGTGAAATCTAGCTAATTGCTAATTAGCAGCACACTATTTGGAGTGAGTTCAGGTGGGGGGGGGGGTTGTGGAAATCTAGCTAAATGCTAATTAGCAGCACACTATTTGGAGTGAGTTCAGGTGGGGGGGGGGGTTGTGAAATCTAGCTAATTGCTAATTCTAAGCACACTAAATACACTCCAACAAAATACATTCAAAATGAGTAGACTAGGTGGATATGTTCCCATCACTTCATGCTGGGAAGGTTATTGAAGGAAACTATACATGCATGACAAAAAATAACAGGAAAAAATCCCAGCATGTGTGAGGATAAAAAGGGGACATTCACACTATATTGCAATGATGGGAAGTAGTGTTTGAAGCAAGAAATACATTACTTTATCAAAGATTACATAAAAGAACATGTGATGCTAATAAACTAAAAATAGCTTACCTTAATATAGTCCTTCTGCAGGACCTGTATGATGGCAGAACAGGTCTCTGGGATAATGATCCCCAGAGCCTGGGGGGAGATGCCTGTCGAGAACTTAAGGTCCTGCAGGCTTCTCCCTGTGGCCAAATACCGCAAGGTAGCGACCAGCCTCTGCTCCGGAGTGATGGCTTGCCTCATGCAGGTATCCTGCCTGCTGATATAGGGGGTCAGCAAAGCCACCAAACGATCAAAAACGGGGTCCGTCATCCGGAGAAAGTTCCTGAAATCCTCAGGATTATTCTCACGGATCTCACGGAGCAAAGGCATGTGACAGAACTGGTCACGCTGAAGCAACCAATTCTTGGTCCATGAACTCCTCCTCGCCCTGTTCATGGACTGGTCTTGGGCTGAAGAATAAACTACAGCACCAAGCACATACAATGCACGAGCTCTACGACGAGTACGTACAGGTAACATGGCTTCAAAACGGTCGGCTGGTCAGAACGCACTAAACAGAACGCACTGAAGAACAGCAAGGCCTGTGAAGAACGACCTGAAAATCAGGAACGAGCGGCCAATAAAACAAAGATTTCTCAATGCCAACTGACCAAACGCACTGAAAAGCAGATACAAACCTCACAAGCACAGACTGAACACCAGTTAAAACGAACTGAAAAATACGAGTCTCACAAGCGCGAATCGTCTCTCACCAAACTTCTACTAACACGAGATAAACACGAGATTAGCAGAAGGAGCCCAAAGGGTGTCGTACGGGCTATTGAACTTCCGTTTTATAGTCTCGTCGGACTTGGTGTACGTCACAGCGTACTAAACTGGCGTACTTTTGTGTGGTCGTGTGTGGGCAAGTCCGTTCGTAAGAAAGTCTGCCCCAAGTCCGCCGAAGGTACGCCGGAAGTATGTCGGACAGACTGTCCGACTTTTGTAGCTGCAAGTCCGACCGTGTGTACGCGGCATTAGTCTTAGGACTAAAATGGCAATTTTAGTTTTAGTCCCATTTTAATCTTCTGCAATTGTTTTAGTTTTAGTCGTATTTAGTCGACTAAATCTCCAGTACATTTTTAGTCGACTAAAACTCATTTTAGTCGTCTAAAATCAAATGGGTGCAATTAAATTGTTAATGCATTCGTTAACCTTTCTCTACAATTTCCAAACTCATTATATACTGCTGGAGTGAAAGTCTACTATGTTGTTATTTATGGTATTGAGGTATGCACTACAGACCAGTGTTAATTTTGAAGTCAGATTTCTATTCAGTTTTAGTCTTAGTCTTTTGACTAAAATGCCGTTTTAGTCGTATTTAGTCATCTCAGTTGTTTTAGTTTTAGTCGTATTTTAGTCGGCTAAAATGGCCACTTCCGGACCGCCGCACGCCGATAGACGTCCTAACTCTGAAGAGGAATATCATTGTTATTGCAGCAGCTAGCTGCCATAACCCCCGGTATCCCCTTCTTCGGTTTCCAATAATGGTGGTCTCTGCGGCGGATTCGCCGCAAGATCACTTTTATCGGCGGCGGGAGAGGCCCCCCCTCCAGCTGCGCTACGGTGCCCTCCGCCGCTTACCGGAGCCATCGGTAGCGGCGGAGGCGATCGGATCCTTCTTGGTGTTAGGTATGGAGACGAGTGAGGGGGAAGATGGCCCCCACCCGTCCCCATACCATTGCAGGGCGGAAGCGACTTCAAAACGTTACTTCCACCCATAGTTCTTAAAGGGCCATTTAAAAAAAAAAATTTTTTAAATGACAATTTTTTTACATTTTTTTTTTTATTGCATTTTAGTGTAAATATGAGATCAGAGGTCTTTTTGACCCCCCAGATCTCATATTTCAGAGGTCCTTGTCATGCTTTTTTTCTATTACAAGGGATGTTTACATACCTTCTAATAGGAATAAAAGTGACACATTTTTTTTTTTAAAGAACAGTGTAAAAATAAAAAATAAAAAGTAAAATGAATAAGAAATTTTTTTTTTTAAACGTGCCCTATCCCGCCGAACGTTTGCGTGCAGAAGCGAACGCCTACGTGAGCAGCTCCCGCATATGAAAACGGCGTTCAAACCACACATGTGAGGTATCGCCGCGATCGGTATTCCGAGAGCAATAATTCTAGCCCTAGACCTCCTCTGTAACTCAAAAACGTGCAACCTGTAGAATTTTTTTAAACGTCGCCTATGGAGATTTTTAAAGCGGAGTTCCAAACAAAAATGGAACTTCCGCTTTTCGGAACCCTCCCCCCCTCCAGTGTCACATTTGGCACCTTTCAGGGGGGAGGGGGTGCAGATACCTGTCTAAGACAGGTATTTGCACCCACTTCCGGCATAGACTCCCATGGGAGTCTACGCCTCTTCCTGTCCCGACCGACTGTCTCCTGGGAAACACACAGCTCCCAGGAGAAGCAGTAGGGAACCGGGAAGTGAAGCCGCAACGCTTCACTTCCTGATTCCCTCACCTAGGATGGCGGCGGCAGCTGCCGAGAACCGAGCGGGTTCTCGGCGTCGCCTGCCGACTTCGCTGGACCTTGGGACAGGTAAGTGGCCATTTATTAAAAGTCAGCAGCTGCAGTATTTGTAGCTGCTGGCTTTTAATATTTTAGTTTTTTGGCGGTGTAGGTGGGACCCCCCGCTTTAAGGGTAAAGGTTTGTCGCCATTCCACGAGCGGGCGCAATGTTGAAGCGTGACATGTTGGGTATCAATTTACTCGGCGTAACATTATCTTTCACGATATAAAAAAAAATTGGGCTAAATTTACTGCTGTCTTATTTTTTAATTTAAAAAAGTGAATTTTTTCCAAAAAAAGTGCGCTTGTAAGACCGCTGTGCAAATACGGTGTGAAAAAAGTATTGCAACGCCCGCCATTTTATTCTCTAAAGTGTTAGGAAAAAAAATGTATAATGTTTGGGGGTTCTAAGTAATTTTATAGCAAAAAAAAAACAGTTTTTAACTTGCAAACAACAAATTTCGAAAAGAGGCTCGGTCCTTAAGTGGATAGTATTCACTTAGTCAACGAAATGAACACTGCCTCACCGCAACCGTTCCTCAACGCAAGTAACGTATAAATAACAATAAATAAACACATTTCTAATTAGATATCGCAATCCGCTCCACATTTCATCAGCTTAATTCTCTATTCGGCTTAAATCCCCAAAATAAATACGTCTGCTAATCTCATCAACGGCGCCCTGTCATCCCATGGCGAATCCTCGCTGGTCCGGACGCGGCGCGGTATTTATGTATTTCGTTAAGGAGTTGTAGGATAATAGTTTTGTTTCCATTGGACGGCGATGGCGGTTTATTGTATCAACATGCAAAGCTACATTTCCAAAACAGGAGCAGGGCGGTGAGAACGGGGAAAGGTTGGACGGAGACCAGCACACCGGAGGATTAGGAGGACACATTGTTGCGATTTGTGACACGGGATGTATAGGAAGGAGGCAAGCTGCAGCTTTTTATCACCCTTTATAACGACGATAAGCCGGACCTTGAACTTGGGGGGAGGGGGGCGTACAGAACACAATGCTATAGTCAGCGCATCGCCCTGATTAACGCCTTCTGATATCGGACACGCCGGACGCAAGGTGTCCTATCAGCCTTGAGTGTAGCATTGCTCCGATGGTGGGGGGGGGGGGGATCACGCCATTAAATGAAAATTAATAATCACAAACTACAGCAATGTAGTTTAAAAAACGGCAGGGAAAATAAGCGCTAGAAACTCGCTTTTGAGTGTCGATTATGCGCGTTTTTCCGCATTAGCATATTTTGCATTAAAAACATTCCCTAAAATGGGAAAAAAGCTCAGGGCTCGAGTCCTGCAGGAACGTATGGGAACGGCGTTCCTGTACTTTTTCCACAGCTTGAACGCAGTTCCCGTTTTGCAGTCGCGTCCTGCAGGGTCGACAGCACAAACCGCGCATGCGCCCTTCCAAAGTCTGCAGAGCTCGTACATGATCGCCCGTTTTCGGCCGGAGGGCGCATGCGCAGTGGTGTAATGGCGCCGCCTGGCACCATTTTTTATTTGGGAGGCAGTAACACTCAGGTCTCGGGGGCAGAGGAGGACATTACTGGGGGGAGTGAAGGGGGCAGCAGAGGACATTGCTGGGGGGGAGAGTGAAGGGGGAAGAGGAGGACATTTCTGGGGGGGGTGAAGGGGCAGAGGAGGACATTACTGTTGGGGGGGAGGAGAAGGGGGCGGAGGAGGATATTGCTGGGGGGGTGAAGGAGGCTGAGGAGGAAATTTCTGGGGGGTGAAGGGGGCAGCGGAGGACATTGCTGGGGGGAGTTGAAGGGGGCAGGGGGGGACATTATTGGGGGGTAAAGGGGGCAGAGGACGTTACTTGGGGGGGTGAAGGGGACAGAGGTGCACATTACTGGGGGGCGGTGAAGGGGGCAGTGGAGGACATTATTGGGGGGTAAAAGGGGCAGAGGACGTTACTTGGGAGGGTGAAGGGGACAGAGGTGCACATTACTGGGGAGAGGGTGAAGGGGGCAGGGGAGGACATTGCTGGGGGGAGAGAAGGGGCCAGATGTGGACATTACTGGGGGGAGGTGAAGGGGGCAGGGGAGGACATTATTGGGGGGTAAAGGGGGCAGAGGACGTTACTTGGGGGGGTGAAGGGGACAGAGGTGCACATTACTAGGGAGAGGGTGAAGGGGGCAGGGGAGGACATTGCTGGGGGGAGAGAAGGGGCCAGATGTGGACATTACTGGGGGGAGGTGAAGAGGGCAGGGGAGGACATTATTGGGGGGGTAAAGGGGCAGAGGACGTTACTTGGGGGGGTGAAAGGGACAGAGGTGCACATTACTGGGGGGAGGGTGAAGGGGGCAGAGGTGGACATTAATGGGGGGGGGGTGAAGGGACCAGAGGTGTACATTACTGGGGGTTGGGTGAAGGGGCAGAGGAGGACATTACTGTGGGGGGGGGGTGATGGGACAGAGGACGTTACTTGTGGGGGGTGAAGGGGACAAAGGTGGACATTACGGGGGGGTGAAGGGGGCAGAGGAGGACATCGCTGGGGAGGCGGGGTGAATGGGGCAGAGGTGTACATTACTGGGGAGGGGGGGTGAAGGGGGCAGAGGTGTACATTACTGGGGAGGGGGGGTGAAGGGGGCAGAGGTGTACATTACTGGGGAGGGGGGGTGAAGGGGGGCAGAGATGTACATTACTGGGGAGGGGGGTGAAGGGGGGCAGAGGTGTACATTACTGGGGAGGGGGGGAGAAGGGGGGCAGAGGTGTACATTACTGGGGAGGGGGGTGAAGGGGGCAGAGGAGGACATTACTGTGGGGGGGGGGGTGACGGGACAGAGGATATTACTTGGGGGAGAGTGAAGGGGACAGAGGTGGACATTACTGGGGGGGGGTGAAGGGGGCAGAAGAGGACATCATTGGGGGGGTGAAGGGGGCAGAGGAGGACAATACTGGGGAGGGGGATGAATGGGCAGAGGAGGACATTACTGTGGGGGGAGGGCTGACGGGACAGAGGATGTTACTTGGGGGAGAGTGAAGGGGACAGAGGTGGACATTATTGGGGGGGTGAAGGGGGCAGAGGTGGGCATTACTGGGGGGAGGTGAAGGGCGCAGGGGAGGACATTACTGGGGGGGGGGGGTTTGAAGGGGACAGACAAGGCTAGTGCAAGGATTTTTGACACTCTAGGCGAAACCTCATTTTGCCAACCTCCCCGCTTGGCTCCACCCCTGACTCCACCCCCTTTGCCCTGCAGGGGCAGGGAAGCTGGTCAGAGTTGATGGGAAGATGGATGGAGACAAATACAGGACAATCTTAGAAGAAAACCTGTTAGAGTCTGCAAAAGACTTGAGACTGGGGCGGAGGTTCACCTTCCAGCAGGACAACGACCCGAAACATACAGCCAGAGCTACAATGGAATGGTTTAGATCAAAGCATATTCATGTGTTAGAATGGCCCAGTCACAGTCCAGACCTAAATCCCATTGAGAATCTGTGGCAAGACTTGAAAATTGCTGTTCACAGACGCTCTCCATCCAATCTGACAGAGCTTGAGATATTTTACAAAGAAGAAGAATGGGCAGAAATGTCCTCTCTAGATGTGCAAAGCTGGTAGAGACATCCCCAAAAAGACTTGCAGCTGTAAGTGCAGAGAAAGGCGGTTCTACAAAGTATTGACTCCGGGGGGCGCCATACAAATGTACCCCCTACACTTTTCACAGATTTATTTGTATCATTTATCATTTTCTTTCCACTTCACAATTATGAGCCACTTTGTGTTGGTCTATCACATAAAATCCCAATAAAACACATTTACGTTTTTGGTTTTAACATGACAAAATGTGGGAAATTTCAAGGGGTGTGAATACTTTTTCAAGGCACTGTATATGTATATATTGTATTTATAAAATATGTTAATAATAAAAAAGGGGGAGATTCGATGGACCGATTGGTCATTTTTGGTCCATCACTCTTCTGTGTTTCTTAAAAACATATTCAAAGAGCTCTGAATGGAACAAACAGAACCGTCCTAAATACATTCAAAAAAATTACCTGATAAACAAAAAAACAAAAAAAAAAAAGTTTTTATAGTTTTTTTTTACTTTTTGTTTTCCAGTTAAAAAAAGTGCAAAGCTCAGAGTGCAAAAAAGGCGTTTGTCGCACTTCAGGCAGCTCAGTGAAGTGAATGGGCCCCCTATGCGCCTGGCACGGAAACGCACGCAAAACGCATGTAAACGCGGGGGGGAGACCCTTTGTGGTGCGTTCCTGTAGCGCCAGGCGCGGAAAGATAGAAGCGGGTTGTGGCGAGTAAGAAGAGCCGATCGATCTTTTGCCAGGTCAGACGGTCCTCCGCCACGCACCTCGTAGATGATGAATTCTGGTTGCAGCGTTTGAGGGGGGGGAAGGGAAGCGAGCGCGTCGAACGTTATTAATCTACTTCTGTGTTTGACTTCCCAGCAGGCCTCTCTGTGCCGACCGCCTGCGCCGGCTTCTCGCGTCCCCCAAATCTTCACCACCCGGCCCCATAAATCAGGCGGCTCAGACTGGAAGCCGATGCAGATTTTGCAACACGCTGGGTGAGATATGAACCGCATTTCTGCCAGACGTCCCGGAGTCCCGGAGTCCCGGAGTCCGCCCATCGCCGTGATGAACGGTCATACCGCCGCGACACGTCCGGAGAGGGGCGCTCTTCAGACGTTTTCAACTTTAGAAATGGTTCTTTAATCAAGAGACATTTAGGGCAAGTGAAGATTCCTTGATTTGTTTAACTCATTAATTAATTTTACTTTTAATTAAATTAAATGAAATTAATTTTAATTAATTAAAGAAGAATTCCAGGCATAGTATATTTTTACATACATTATTCCAGCTTGGACCAATGTAACTACTGTATGCATTTACTATACCTGTAGGATCCTCCTAGAAGCTGGAAATCACTGAAGCAGACACCACTACTACACCCCTACTACACCCCTACTACACCACTACTACATCACTACTACACCACTGCTACACCACTACTACACCACTACTACATCACTACTACACCACTACTACACCCCTACTACATCACTACTACATCACTGCTACACCACTACTACACCACTGCTACACCACTACTACACCCCTACTACATCACTACTACATCACTACTACACCACTGCTACACCACTACTACACCCCTACTACATCACTACTACATCACTGCTACACCACTACTACACCACTGCTACACCACTACTACACCACTACTACATCACTACTACACCACTACTACACCCCTACTACATCACTACTACATCACTGCTACACCACTACTACACCACTGCTACACCACTACTACACCCCTACTACATCACTACTACATCACTACTACACCACTGCTACACCACTACTACACCCCTACTACATCACTACTACATCACTGCTACACCACTACTACACCACTGCTACACCACTACTACACCCCTACTACATCACTACTACATCACTACTACACCACTGCTACACCACTACTACACCCCTACTACATCACTACTACATCACTGCTACATCACTACTACACCACTGCTACACCACTACTACACCCCTACTACATCACTACTACATCACTGCTACACCACTACTACACCACTGCTACACCACTACTACACACCTACTACACCCCTACTACACCCCTACTACATCACTGCTAAACCACTACTACATCCCTACTACATCACTACTACATCACTGCTACACCACTGCTACACCCTTACTACATCACTGCTACACCACTACTACACCCCGACTACATTACTACTACAACACTGCTACACCCCTACTACATCACTACTACACCACTACTACATCACTGCTACACCCCTACTACATCACTTCTACACCACTGCTAAACCACTACTACACCACTGCTACACCCCTACTACATCACTGCTACACCACTACTACATCACTGCTACATCACTGCTACACCACTACTACACCCCTACTACACCCCTACTACATCACTATTGCATCACTACTACATCACTACTACACCACTGCTACACCCCTACTACATCACTACTACATCACGGCTATACCACTACTATATTAACTGCTACACCCCTACTACATCACTACTACATCATTGCTTCACCACTACTACATTACTGCTACACTCCTACTACATCACTACTTCATCACTGCTACACCACTACTACACCCCTACTACATCACTTCTACACCACTGCTAAACCACTACTACACCACTGCTACACCCCTACTACATTACTACTACAACACTGCTACACCCCTACTACATCACTACTACATCACTGCTACACCACTACTACACCCCTACTACACCCCTACTAAATCACTATTGCATCACTACTACACCACAGCTACACCCCTACTACACCACTACTACACCACTGCTACACCTCTACTACATCACTACTACACCCCTGTTACAACCCTACTACATAACTACTACACCACTGCTACACCCCTACTACATCACTACTACACCACTACTACACCACTGCTACACCCCTACTACATCACTTCTATACCACTGCTACACCCATACTACATCACTACTACACCACTGCTACACCACTACTACATCCTTATTACACCACTACTAGATTGCAAGCTCCAACAAGCAGAACCCTCTGATTCCTCCTGTACTGAATTGTAACTGTACTGTCTGCCCTCATGTTGTAAAGTGCTGCGCAAACTGCTGGCGCTATATAAATCCTGTATAATAATAATAATAATACACTACTGCTACACTGCTACTACATCACTACTATGTCACTACATCACTACCACACCGCTACTACATAGCTACTATATCACTCCTTTACCGCTACTACAGTGAGTTCCAATAGCTTCTGGGTTCCATGCTGAGTGGCTGCCCTGCTGTATTGTAAATACAGGAGCTCCTCAGAACACCCTGCCCTGCCTCTCCTCCTCGTCCAATCAGGGAATGCTTTGCATTCATTCACAAAATGCAAAGCATTCTCTGTGTTCACAATGCATCAGGCCAGGCACTCAGGTCTCGGAAGCTAGCGGACATCGTTGTAGTAGGCAGGTGGTAGTGGTGTAGTAGCAATGCAGGTGAGCTGTAGTAGCATTGTAGTATTGGTGTAGCAGTGGTGTAGTAACAGTGTAGTAAAGAGAAGTTGTATAGCTGTAGTAGTGTTGTAGTAGAGGTGTGGTAAACCTGTAGCAGGATTATAGTAGCAGTGTAGACCCCATGTAGAAGTGGTGTAGTAGCTGTGTAGTAGTAGTGTCCCCTTCATTTATTTCCAGCATTCAGGGTCATCAGCCAGGTATGGTATATATACGGTATGGTTATATCAGAACAAACTGGACTATTATTGTAACTATGTAAAAATATACCATGCCTGGAATTCTTTAATGACCTATTTTATTTTAATAATTTGGTTATGAGGGTTATGTTTTAAAGCTACTCCCCAGGCAGAACTACAGAACTCTGCCTGCTGGACTACAGCCCTGTCTGCAGGACTACGGAACTCTGCCTGCTGGACTACAGAACCCTGCCTGCAGGACTACGGAACTCTGCCTGATGGACTACGGAACCCTGTCTGTAGGACTACAGAACTCTGCTTGGTGGACTACTGTACTCTGCCAGATGGACTACGGAACCCTGTTTGTAGGACTACAGAACTCTGCCTGGTGGACTACAGCCCTGCCTGTAGGACTACGGAACTCTGCCTGGTGAACTAAAAAACCCTGTCTGTAGGACTACAGAACTCTGCCTGGTGGACTACGGAACCCTGTCTGTAGGACTACAGAACTCTGCCTGGTGGACTACAGCCCTGCCTGGTGGACTACGGAACCCTGCCTGCAGGAAGGCGGAGCGCTGCCTGATGGACTACGGAACCCTGCCTGCAGGACTACAGAACTCTGCCTTTTGGACTACAGCCCTGCCTGCAGGACTACGGAACTCTGCTTGGTGGACTAATGTACTCTACCTGATGGACTACGGAACCCTGTTTGTAGGAATACAGAACTCTGCCTGGTGGACTAAAAAACCCTGTCTGCAGGACTACAGAACTCTGCCTTTTGGACTACAGCCCTGCCTGCAGGACTGTGGAACTCTGCCTGCTGGACTACAGAACCCTGCCTGCAGGACTACGGAACTCTGCCTTTTGGACTACAGCCCTGCCTGCAGGACTACGGAACGCTGCCTGATGGACTACAGAACCCTGCCTGCAGGACTACAGAACTCTGCTTGGTGGACTACGGAACTCTGCCTGATGGACTACGGAACCCTGTTTGTAGGAATACAGAACTCTGCCTGGTGGACTACAGCCCTGCCTGTAGGACTACGGAACTCTGCCTGGTGAACTAAAAAACCCTGTCTGTAGGACTACAGAACTCTGCCTGGTGGACTACGGAACCCTGTCTGTAGGACTACAGAACTCTGCCTGGTGGACTACGGAACCCTGCCTGCAGGAAGGCGGAGCGCTGCCTGATGGACTACGGAACCCTGCCTGCAGGAAGGCGGAACGCTGCCTACAGGTCTACAGAACTCTGCCTGCAGGACTACGGAACTCTGTCTTTTGAACTACAGCCTTGCCTGCAGGACTACAGACCTCTGCCTGGTGGACTACAGAAATTCACCTATTCCACCCCCCTCTTTGTCCCACTTCACATGCCTGAAATGATTTCTTCCCCAGCTATATATAGATGTGTAAAGGGAAAGGGCTCTTGGGAGATGTAGTTCTGTGGGGGAGGCTACATGAAAAACAAAACAAAAAAAAATTCCTGACTTTCCAGCGACTGTCCCTGCATGAGTTTTATGAGTCATGGTGATGACATCACAGGGAGTAATACGAGCCAACTCTCAGGACAGGAAAAAGGTGAAGGAAAACAAACCATGCTGGGCCATGTTCTATAGGGGACGGGGGGGATTGGGGGAAGATTTTGGGTAATGCCTGGAAATAATCTTTAGGACACCCATTTTTATTAATTATTGATATGTTGAATTCCCTGGACCCAGTAGGAATCACAGTCAGAGAATCTCAGTACAATCCAAGTATGATTCCCACCCACCGCTCCCGTCTATGACAAGATACGCCCAACTTCTCCTTTCCTAAACAACAACAAAGCCGAAATCAGGACCATATGTTGGCACCGGGGGGCGTTCGGCTGTTACACGGATGATCGCTTTCTCTCTCTTTGGGGAATCATTAAAGATCTCATCTATATGACTGCTGTAAATTTTTGGAGAACATTGTTGCTTGGATTCGAAAATAAACACCCGAAATCGCTGACTTCTTCAGAGACCTCCAAGTCCTGCTGACCGTCAGACTTTTCCTAGATGGCGTGGGGTTCAGCCCACTTCTCTCCGCTCTCCCCGGGTTTACACTTGGCTCCACTTCGAGGCAACAGATTGAAGAATGAAGAAACCTCCAAAGGGTAGAGGGTACAGGCAGTGCTGCCTTTAAAAATCACGGGACCCCATACAGTCTACCTGAGAGGGTCCCTCAAAATACTAAAATTTAAAAAATTTAAAATTATATTTTCCAATTTTTTTTTTTTTTTTTTACAATTCCCACCAATTTTTTAATTTTTTTTTTTAAGGAATTGTTTCATTTTTCTATTTACAATGCTGTTGTGTGTGCGTGTATGTGTGTGTGTGTGTGTGTGTGTGTGGGGGGGGGGTTGGATGAACTATTAGGGGTCAAACCAGACCCCTGAAATATCACTTTTGAGACAGGGATTGAGGACACAGATTCTTCAATTCCTTCCTGAGCACACAGAGGGGAATTAGATATGGGCACTACAGGGGGAGATGGGTGCGGTGGGACGAGAGGACAATTACAGAACGATGTACTGTGTCTGTGTCTCTCCCTCCAGCAGCTGAAAGGCATTGAGAGGGACAAGGAAGAAAAACCAGCTTTCAGCTGCTGGAGGGAGAGACATAGACACAGTGCAACGTTCTGTCCACCTCTGCTTCCACACCGATACCCCTGTTGGCCAGGCCCCCCCCGTGTGCCCGAGCCCCCTACAGGAGCCCCGGTGGTACCCTCCTATCAGCGGCCCTGGGTACAGCAACAGGAGAAAGGGGGTAGAGAATCAGTATCGGTGTGACATGTCCAGATATAGGCTGATTGGCCAAGAAATTGTTAGGTATACAGATAATGATATCTGTAAGGTGGCAGGATGCCAGAGCTGGGATCAAGAAACCGGTAGATGTCTCCACAAAGAGGGTGGTCCCATTTATTGCTCGCCAGGGTTCTTCCAGAGAGTCCCGTGCAGGAAGGCAGTGAGATTCCGGTGTTTGTAGTGATTAGGGATTTGAATCCACACAAAAAAATGGATGGTGAAGATGTGCAGAGGGTCCCATTATGGGAGAAAGGGTTTGAATTGATCTTGTATGGTAAAACGTGGGTTTTTATTGATCATAGAGCACACATATGTCACCGTAAATGTGTTTTGTGGCTTATTTTGGCCACACTTGAGTATGCAGTTCAATGTGGGTCACCGGTCCTCAGGAAAGGCATTGTTGAGTTAGGAAGAGTTCAGTGTAGGGTAACAGAATTAATAAGGAGGATGGAGGAGCTCAGCTAAGGGGGATGAAGGAGCTCAGCTATGGAGGAAGGAGGAGTTCAGCTATGGGATTAATTAGGTCAGCTATGGGGAATGAAGAAGTTCAGGTATAGGGAATGAAGGAGCTCAGCTATGGGGGATGGATATGCTCAGCTATGGGGGATGGATATACTCAGCTATGGGGGATGGAGATGCTCAGCTATGGGGAATAGAGGAGCTCAGCTATGGGGGATAGAGGCGGCTCAGCTATGGGGGATGGAGAAGCTCAGCTATGGGGGATGTGGAAGCTCAGCTATGGAAGATGGAGGAGCTTAGCTACAGAAGATGGAGGGCTTAGCTACAGGTAATTGAGGAGCTCAGCTAGGGGGGATAGAGGAGCTCAGTTATGGGTATCGGAGGAGCTCAACTATGGGGAATGGAGGCGGTCAGCTATGGGGAATAGAGAAGCTCAGCTTTGGGGGTAAGAGGAGCTCAACTATGAGGGATGGGGGAGCCCAGCTATTGCATGGGGGATAGAGGAACTCTATCTAGATGCCCGTGGAGAGCAGGAGAAGGGGAAGCCGGCGCCGAGCAGGGGAAGCCACCGGTGAAGCCCGGGAGAAGCGCTACCCACCATAGATGGGATATGTGCTCCAGACCCGACTGAGCGACTGGGGGAGGGGTACTGTTTGCCGCCCCTCCCCAAAAAAATTACCACCAGCCGCCACTGGTTATGGGTATTGGAGGAGCTCAACTATGGGGAATGGAGCCGGTCAGCTATGGGGAATAGAGGAGCTCAGCTATAGGGAATTGAGGAGCTCAGCTTTGGGGGTAAGAGGAGCTCAGCTATGGGGGATGGAGGAGCTCAGCTATGGAGGATGGAGGAGCTCAGCTATTGCATGGGGGATAGAGGAACTCTATCTAGATGCCCGTGGAGAGCAGGAGAAGGGGAAGCCGGTGCCGAGCAGGGGAAGCCACCGGTGAAGCCCGGGAGAAACGATACCCACCATAGATGGGGTACGTGCTCCAGACCCGACTGACCGACTGGGAAGGGGTACTGTTTGCCGCCCCCCCCCCAAAAAAAATTACCACCAGCCACCACTGAATGGTACAATGATTTCCGCAACCATAGTCAATAGTAGGGACTCCTCTGTGTCCCACTAAACTGCAGACCTTCCCAAAATTGCCAATGGAGCCTACAAATATGGACAATTTCTCTCTACATTCCAACTCTCGCTCTTTACTCCTAGTGAAGATCCAAATGAAAATCTCACAGCCATTGTCAGCAGTAGGGACAAAGGTACAATGGTTTTCACCGCCACAGTCAATAGTAGGGACTCCCCTGTGTCCCATTGAACTGCAGACCTTCCCAACATGGCCACTGAATCCTACAAATATGGGCAAATTCTCTTCACATTGCGACTCTCACTCTTTACCTCTATCGAAGTCCCAGAAGAAAATCTCCCAGCCACAGTTAACAGTAGGAACAAAGGTACAATGGTTTCCACAGCCACAGTCAATAGCAGGGACTCCTTTGTGTCCCAATAAACTGTAGGCCCTCCCAAGATGGCCACCGGAGCCTTCAAATATGGTCAATTTACTCTCACACCTTACCTCTAGTAATGGTCATAAAGAAAATCCCAAGACACATTGGCAGCAAGGATGGCTAAGATCACATGACCCCCATGCCACCCCATAGGTACCACTGTGTGTGAAGCCCATGTCTTCGCTCATTGGGAGGAGTAGCCCAGCACCCAGAGAGGGCATATAAGGACAAGAATACTACAGACATTTTGCTTGGTGACAGATCCTCTTGAAGCTGTAGCGAGGCTGATGTCTTTGGATCCTTCCACCCATCCCACCCTCATCTTCCAACAGTAATCTTTGGCTGTGGAACAATGGGGTGCCCGCCAGCTGCAATTTGCTGTAGAAACATTCAGTGACATTTAGCAAAAACCTCAGGCTCGGTTCACCGGCCGAAGCTCTCCTGCTTTCAATCCGCTCTCACACAGACATGCGAGCGCTCTGATTTTAGGTTTTAATAACCAGGAGAAACTGTAACTTGGCTCCAGCTTGCTTATCTTGGCTGCTTTGGCCCATGCAGTAGACAGGCGGTCGGGGCTAATTACATTAAATGGTGAGAACATTTTTTGACCCCCGCAGCCTGCGATTGGTTCGATGGAACACCATGGGCTCGGAGCACAGAATGGAATTGTAGGTTTTTTGATATCCCGGGGTTTTCAGTGAAAGATTCATTTCCCCTGGCCTGAAATTATTAAAGCTGGGGGGCTGCCAACGTGTCAGCATTGTCATTTTCCCTAATTACCTTGTATACTCCCAACAGGACGTTTACCATTTTCGGGTTACATTGATACATCCAAGAGCAGCAGAACTGGATCCGTCTCTGGGGGGGTCACCAGGAGCCCGTTGCAGTCACACCTCCCACGCTCCCGCCATACCCCCAGTTAAGCAGATCACTAAGAATTAATGCACAAAAAAAATGATTGGTTAAAGTGAAAGGAAACCTTTAAATCTAAAATGTGTGAGCATGTAGGCAGGTGCCAACTGTATTATTTGTGTCTTGTATTTGAAATCACTGTTTGGTGATGATGGGTTTAACTTGCTGTGGTGCGTCCGGTATTTGGCCTGTGGAGCGCCCCCTAGCTAGGATACTGAAGTGGGAAAGGGTTGGTCCAGAGAAGAGTAAGAGATTGGTCATGGGACAGGTTGTGGTGCATCTGCCATTTTCCCTATGGAGCGCCCCCTAGCTGGGATACTGAAGTGGGAGGGGGTTGGTCCAGAGAAGAGGAAGAGAGTCATGGGACAGGCTGTGGTGCAGCTACTATTTGGCCTGTGGAGTGCCCCCTAGCTGGGATATTGCAGTGGGAGGAGGTTGGTTGTGAGAAAATGAAGAGATTGGTCATTTTAAAGGCTGGGGGGTGTCTGCCATTTGGCCTGTGGAGCGCCCCCTAGCTGGGAGATTGCAGTGGGAGGGGGTTGGCCCAGAGAAGAGGAAGAGATTTGTCATGGGATGGGCTGTGGTGCATCTGTCATTTGGCCTGTGGGGCGCCCCCTAGCTGGGATATTGCAGTGGGAGTGGGTTGGCTCATAGAGGAGGGAGAGATTGGTCATGGGACAGGCTGAGGTGAAGCTACCATTTGGCCCATGGAGTGCCCCCTAGCTGGGATATTGCAGTGGGAGGAGGTTGGTTGTGAGAAAAGGAGGAGATTGTTCATGTTAAAGGCTGGGGTGCATCTGCTATTTGGCCTATGGAGCACCCCCTAGCTGGGAGATTGCAGTGGGAGGGGGTTGGCCCAGAGAAGAGGAAGAGATTTGTCATGGGATGGGCAGTGGTGCATCTGTCATTTGGCCCGTGGAGCGCCCCCTAGCTGGGATATTGCAGTGGGAGGGGGTTGGCTCATGGTTTAGGCTGAGGTGCAGCTACCATTTGGCCTTTGGAGCGCCCCCTTTCTGGGATATTACAGTGGGAGGGGGTTGGCTCAGAGAGGAGGAAGAGATTGGCCATGGGACAAAGTGAGGTGCAGCTACCATTTGGCCTGTGGAGCGCCCCCTAGCTGGGATATTGCAGTGGGAGGAGGTTGGTTGTGAGAAAAGGAGGAGATTGGTCATGTGAAAGGCTGGGGTGCATCTGCCATTTGACCTGTTAAGCGCCTCTAGCTGGGATATTGTAGTGGGAGGGGGTTGGCCCAGAAAAGAGGAAGGGATTTGTCATGGGATGGGCTGTGGTGCATCTATCATTTGGCCTGTGGAGCGCCCCCTAGCTAGGATACTGAAGTGAGAGGGGGTTGGTTTAGAGAAGAGGAAGAGGTTGGTCATGGGACAGGCTGTGGTGAATCTGCCATTTGGCCTGTGGAGCACCCCCTAGCTGGGAGATTGCAGTGGGAGGGGGTTGGCCCAGAGAAGAGGAAGAGATATGTCATGGGATGGGCTGTGGTGCATCTGTCATTTGACCTGTGGAGCGCACCCTAGCTGGGATACTGAAGTGGGAGGGGGTTGGCTCATAGAGGAGGGAGAGATTGGTCATGGGACAGGCTGAGGTGCAGCTACCATTTGGCCCGTGGAGCGCCCCCTAGCTGGGATATTGCAGTGGGAGGAGGTTGGTTGTGAGAAAAGGAGGAGATTGGTCATGTTAAAGGCTGGGGTGCATCTGCTATTTGGCCTGTGGAGCACCCCCTAGCTGGGAGATTGCAGTGGGAGGGGGTTGGTTGTGAGAAAAGGAGGAGATTGGTCATGTTAAAGGCTGGGGTGCATCTGCTATTTGGCCTGTGGAGCACCCCCTAGCTGGGAGATTGCAGTGGGAGGGGGTTGGCTCATGGTATAGGCTGAGGTGCAGCTACCATTTGGCCTTTGAAGCGCCCCCTTTCTGAGATATTACAGTGGGAGGGGGTTGGCTCAGAAAGGAGGAAGAGATTGGTCATGGGACAGAGTGAGGTGCAGCTACCATTTGGCCTGTGGAGCGCCCCCTAGCTGGGATATTGCAGTGGGAGGAGGTTGGTTGTGAGAAAAGGAGGAGATTGGTCATGTGAAAGTCTGGGGTGCATCTGCCATTTGACCTGTTAAGCGCCCCCTAGCTGGGATATTGTAACGGGAGGGGGTTGACCCAGAAAAGAGGAAGGGATTTGTCATGAGACAGGCTGGGGTGTGTCTGCCATGTGGCCTATGGAGCGTCCCGTAGCTGGGATACTGAAGTGGGAGGGGGTTGGCTGAGAGAGAAGGAAGAGATTGGTCATGGGACAGGCTGAGGCGCATCTGCCATTTGGCCTGTGGAGCGCCTCCTAGCTGGAATACTAAAGTGGGAGGGGGTTGGCTCATAGGGAAGGAAGAGATTGGTCATGGGACAGGCTGTGGTGCAGCTACTATTTGGCCTGTGGAGAGCCCCCTAGCTGGGATATTGCAGTGGGAGGTGGTTGGTTGTGAGATAAGGAGGAGATTGGTCATGTAAAAGGCTGTGATGCGTCTGCCCTTTGGTCTGTGGAGTGCCCCCTAGCTGGGATATTG
Organism: Lithobates clamitans; assembly: GCA_037952925.1. Lineage (NCBI taxonomy): Eukaryota > Metazoa > Chordata > Amphibia > Anura > Ranidae > Lithobates > Lithobates clamitans. The sequence goes on along the minus strand of JBBGZY010002561.1, from coordinate 100,070 downwards.
CAGTGGGAAGGGGCTGGCCCAGAGAAGAGGAAGAGATTTGTCATGGGATGAGCTGTGGTGCATCTGCCATTTGGCCTGTGGAGCGCCCCCTAGCTGGGATACTGACGTGGTAGGGGGTTGGTCCAAAGAGGAGGAAGAGATTGGCCATGGGACAGGCTGTGACTCATCAGCCAATTGTAGAGCGACCCCTAGCTGGGATACTGAAGAAGGAGGAGGTTGGCTCATAGAGAAGGAAGAGATTGGTCATGGGACAGGCTGGGGTGCGTCTGCCATTTGGCTTGTGGAGCGCCCCCTAGCTGGAATACTAAAGTGGGAGGGGGTTGGCTCATAGAGGAGGAAGAGCTTGGCCATGGGACAGGCTGTGACTCATCAGCCTAATGTGGAGCGCCCCCTAGCTGGGATAATGAAGTGGGAGGGGGTTGGCTCATAGAGGAGGAAGAGATTGGCCATGGGACAGGCTGTGACTCATCAGCCAATTGTGGAGCGCCCCCTAGCTGGGATAATGAAGTGGGAGGGGGTTGGCTCATAGAGGAGGAAGAGACTGGTCATGGGACAGGCTGGGGCGTGCCCCAAATTTAGTAAAAAGAATAGCATAGAATAGGAAAAAAAAAAACAATAGAACAGATTTTCAAGTAGAATAAATTTGATTTTGAATGGAATTTAAATTGAAATCGAATTTTTATAAACAAAACACATTCTGAAAATAAATTAAACTAATTTAACTAAATTAATTTAAGTAAATAACGAATCGAAGCAAAATGAAATGAAACAACTTTTTTTCGTTCTTCACATGCCTAGATTTCACACATGTACTGTAGATCGGCAGATTTTACTCATGTACAAACATAAAAATGTACATAGGCGGGAGGACTTAGTACTTTTATGTCAATGAGCCCTTAAATATAATTCAATTATTTTATTTTTTTTATGTGTTTAATTTTTCTCAGCATGGCGCGGAAGGAAAATCTCCAGGTCCGACTCCCAAACAAAAGAAATGTGAGAAGGGCGGCAATAAGATGCCGAGTCTCTGCCTATGAAGTGCCACCAATAACAATGCAAATGAATCCGGAATTCTGGAATACTCGGAATGGGTGGAATGATGTAACCGGGACGGAAACTTCCATCAGAATAATTATCTTCTGCCCCGATAATAAACAAATCCTCCCAGGCATGAATATTTATGTCATTAGCGGTCGGCCTTTGTTGAGACGACATCCATTACTTTTGGATGAATGTGTTCAATGAAACGTGACCTCTTCTTTATTATTGGTCCAATCAAAATTCCTGCAACTAATAATAATTAAGAGAATCCCTCAAATAAAAACAACGTATCGTCAATCAGTAATCTCTCTGAAGAGCTGCTCCCTATTTACTTTTTTGGATTCTGCGCGTGAATGTGATGTTGAGGAAAGTTGTGTTTTACCTTCAGAAGAAATAGAAGTCCGTCTATCAAATTAATCTACATTATGTTACCAAAAGTATTGGGACGCCTGCCTTTACACACACATGAAATGTAATGGCATCCCAGTCTTAGTCCGTAGGGTTCAATATTGGGTTGGCCCACCCTTTGCAGCTATACCAGCTTCAACTCTTCTGGGAAGGCTGTCCATAAAGGTTTAGGAGTGTGTCTATGGGAATGTTTGACCATTCTTCCAAAAGAGCATTTGTGAGGTCAGACACTGATGTTGGTCGAGAAGGCCTGGCTCACAGTCTCCGCTCTAATTCATCCCAAAGGTGTTCTATTGGGTTAAGGTGCAGACCAGTCCACCTCAAACTCGCTCATCCGTGTCATTATGGACCTTGCTTTGGGCACCGCTCCAAATCATTTGGTGGAGGGGGGATTATGGTGTGGGGGTTGTTTTTCAGGGGTTGGGCTTGGCCCCTTAGTTCCAGTGAAGGGAACTCTTAAGGCGTCAGCATACCAAGACATTTTGGACAATTTCATGCTCCCAACTTTGTGGGAACAGTTTGGGGACGGCCCCTTCCTGTTCCAACATGACTGCGCACCAGTGCACAAAGCAAGGTCCATAAAGACATGGATGAGCGAGTTTGGGGCGGAGGAACCTGACTGGCCTGCACAGAGTCCTGACCTCAACCTGATAGAATTGAGCTTAGGCATTTAGATTTGTTTTACCCTTAGGCGTGAAGGGGTTAAAAAAACAAAAAAAAAAGCAGTTACAGCAGTGAAAAGGTTAAAGAGAACTCCTTATCTCTAGTTATCATTTTTATCGAACGTTTGCCGTGTAGACATGGTGTCACCTGCAGAACATTTGTAGTAAACAGAATTCTTTGTGTATGGGAGGATAATAAGAGATCCTGGACTTTTGTCTGTTTTGGAAAGGTGCTTTAATCTATTTTTGGGTGTGTGTTTAATAAAGTGAATGAGACAGAGACCTTGTTTACTCCGTTTAATCTCTTGAACCGTGAAAAGACTCAAAGATGTGGGGACGGTGACAACCGCGAACACGTGCCGAGGATAATATCCCATTCCGCTTATCAGCGCCGCACAACCCCCGCTCTCCCAGCAACGGCAAAAGACTCTGAAAACGTATAGGGGTCTACGAAAGGGGTCATTCCTTCATCTGCTTGCATATAATTTGGGCAAAAGCAAATGTTCTTTAGGCTATTTTTCCTCTCTCCTGAACGAATGTTCTATTATTATAGGCAGTAGTAAAAGAAGTTAGGAACCTACTGTAAATACTTTAGTAGGCAGGAAGTATGAACATAAAATTTAAAATGTGGCGGCGTTCTTGTGATGAAATACTGTAGATACCCAACGTGTCGAGCCTTAGATGGCCACGAGCCAGCGACGAACTTCAGAGAACAAGAAAACTCTGTAGAGCGACACTTTAAAAGCCTCTACAGGTCATCCTCCCCGCTCCAGATCCCCATTTTCTCCTCTCCTCATCCGTGGTTACAACTTCCAGAATCCTCTGCACCCGTGGCCCAGCCGAGCTCGCTGCACGAAAACTTCAGGAGCCAGCGGGCGCACCCTCTCCAGGAGACGCTTCACTCAAAATCTTCAAGACATGAACAGATGGAAAGATGAATTGGTGCAGAGTAATATGTAATGGGTGGCCCAGAAAGTGCAGATTGTGGAGTAATGGGGGATGCAGGGGGGGGGGCAGATTGTGGCCAAGTTGCTGTGTGTGCAAACCCCCCAGCACCCACTTGATGTGTGGTGGCGTACATTGCGGCGCATTGACCTGCGTTTTATTGTCGTGTGGCGGCTTGCATTGGGGTGCATTGACTTGGGATGGTGTGCATTGCAGTGCATAGACATGCGATGACATGCATTGAGGTGCATTGGCGTGGGGTGGCGCGCATTGCGGTGCACTAATGTGTGGTGGCGTACATTGCAGTACAACGATAAGCGGTGGGGAGCATCGTATTGACATGCAGTGACATGCATTGAGGTGCATTGGCATGGGGTGGCATGCATTGCGGTGCATTGACACGTGGCAGCATGCATTGCGGTGTACTGACGTGGGGTAATGTGCATTTTGGTGCATTGACATGTCATTGGGTGGCATGCATTGCCGTGCATTGACATATGGTAGCATGCATTGTGGTGCATTGATGTGTGGCATTGTAATGTGGCATTGCCATGCAGCAACATGTGGTGAGGTGCATTGCAGTGCATTGACATTGGGTGGCGTGCATTTCGGTGCATAGACATGCAGAGAGGTGCATTGAGGTATGGTGTGCATTGTGGTGCATTGACATGGGGTGGCATCACTGTGGTGCATTGATATAGGATGGTGTACATTGCAGTGCATTGACATACGGTGGGGTACATTGTACTATTTATGTGTGGTGGTGTACATTGCGATGCGTTGACATGGGGTGGCGTACATTGCGATGCATTAACATGGGGTGGCGGACATTGCGATGCGTTGACATGGGGGGGTGTACATTGCGGCGTACTTCCCAACATTTTGAGATGGGAATGAGGGACACCTACTAGCAAACGTATGTAGGCATAGGACACACCCCTGCCACACCCCCTTAAAGGAGAATTAAGCAAAAAAAAAAAAAAAGGTTCATTAAATCCACAAGGGCTTTTTTTTTACCACTACTTTTCCTTTATATTGGCTTTTAAAATTTAAATTTAAATGCAACAATTTAGAATTTGGATGAAAGGTTTAGCACTGGGAAACACTTTTCGAAAGATAAAAAGTGCATTTTACAGTGGGGACAGAAAGTATTCAGACCCCCTTAGATTTTTCACTCTTTGTTATATTGCAGCCATTTGCTAAAATCCTTTAAGTTCATTTTTTTTCCTCATTAATGTGCACACAGCACCCCATATTGTACACACAGCACCCCATATTGTACACACAGCACCCCATATTGTACACACAGCACCCCCATATTGACAGAAAAACACAGAATTGTTGACATTTTTGCAGATTTATTAAAAAAGAAAAACTGAAATATCACATGGTCCTAAGTATTCAGACCCTTTGCTGTGACACTCATATATTTAACTCAGGTGCTGTCCATTTCTTCTGATCATCCTTGAGATGTTTCTACACCTTCATTTGAGTCCAGCTGTGTTTGATTATACTGATTGGACTTGATTAGGAAAGCCACACACCTGTCTATATAAGACCTTACAGCTCACAGTGCATGTCAGAGCAAATGAGAATCATGAGGTCAAAGGAACTGCCTGAGGAGCTCAGAGACAGAATTGTGGCAAGGCACAGATCTGCCCAAGGTTACAGAAAAAAATTCTGCACTTAAGGTTCCTAAGAGCACAGTGGCCTCCATAATCCTTAAATGGAAGACGTTTGGGACGACCAGAACCCTTCCTAGAGCTGGCCGTCCGGCCAAACTGAGCTATCGGGGGAGAAGAGCCTTGGTGAGGGAGGTAAAGAAGAACCCAAAGATCACTGTGGCTGAGCTCCAGAGATGCAGTCGGGAGATGGGAGAAAGTTGTAGAAAGTCAACCATCACTGCAGCCCTCCACCAGTCGGGGCTTTATGGCAGAGTGGCCCGACGGAAACCTCTCCTCAGTGCAAGACACATGAAAACGCGCATGGAGTTTGCTAAAAAAAACATCTGAAGGACTCCAAGATGGTGAGAAATAAGATTCTCTGGTCTGATGAGAACAAGATAGAACTTTTTGGCCTTAATTCTAAGCGGTATGTGTGGAGAAAACCAGGCACTGCTCATCACCTGTCCAATACAGTCCCAACAGTGAAGCATGGTGGTGGCAGCATCATGCTGTGGGGGTGTTTTTCAGCTGCAGGGACAGGACGACTGGTTGCAATCGAGGGAAAGATGAATGCGGTCAAGTACAGGGATATCCTGGATGAAAACCTTCTCCAGAGTGCTCAGGACCTCAGACTGGGCCAAAGGTTTGCCTTCCAACAAGACAATGACCCTAATCACACAGCTAAAATAACGAAGGAGAGGCTTCACAACAACTCCGTGACTGTTCTTTAATAGCCCAGCCAGAGCCCTGACTTAAACCCAATTGAGCATCTCTGGAGAGACCTAAAAATGGCTCCACCAACGTTTACCATCCAACCTGACAGAACTGGAGAGGATCTGCAAGGAGGAATGGCAGAGGATCCCCAAATCCAGGTGTGAAAAAATTGTTGCATCTTTCCCAAAAAGACTCATGGCTGTATTAGATCAAAAGGGGCTTCTACTAAATACTGAGCAAAGGGTCTGAATACTTAGGACCATGTGATATTTCAGTTTTTCTTTTTTAATAAATCTGCAAAAATGTCAACAATTCTGTGTTTTTCTGTCAATATGGGGTGCTGTGTGTACAATATGAGGAGCTGTGTGTAGAATATGGGGTGCTGTGTGTACATTAATGAGGAAAAAAATGAACTTAAATGATTTTAGCAAATGGCTGCAATATAACAAAGAGAGAAAAATTTAAGGGGGTCTGAATACTTTCCATCCCCACTGTGTATACAGCTATATGGATCAGACCAAAATGAGGGACAAATGAGGAGGAAAGAGGGACATTGCTCCAAATCAGGGACAGTCCCTCGAAATCAGGGACAGTTGGAAGCTATGCGCATTGTGATGCATTGACATGGGGTGGTGCACATTGCGATGCATTGACATGGGTTGGTGTGCATTGCGATGCATTGATATGGGGTGGCGTACATTGCGATGCATTGACATGGGGTGGTGCTCATTGCGATGGATTGACATGGGGGGTGTGCATTGTGATGCATTAATATGGGGTGGCGTACATTTTGATGCATTGACATGGGGTGGTGCGCATTGCAATGCATTGATATGGGGTGGCGTACATTGCGATGCATTGACATGGGGTGGTGTACATTGAGATGCATTGACATGGGGTGGCGTACATTGTGATGCTTTGATATGGGGTGGTGTACATTGTGATGCATTGATATAGGGTGCTGCACATTGCAATGCATTGACATGGGGTGGCGTACATTGCGATGCATTGACATGGGGTGGTGTACATTGCGATGCATTGACATGGGGTGGCAAACATTGCGATGCATTGACATGGGGTGGTGTACATTGCTATGCATTGACATGGGGTGGCGTACATTGCGATGCATTGACATGGGGTGGCAAACATTGCGATGCATTGACATGGGGTGGTGTACATTGCGATGCATTGACATGGGGTGGTGTACATTGCGATGCATTGACATGGGGTGGCGTACATTGCGATGCATTGACATGGGGTGGTGTACATTGCGATGCATTGACATGGGGTGGCAAACATTGCGATGCATTGACATGGGGTGGTGTACATTGCGATGCATTGACATGGGGTGACGTATATTGCGATGCATTGACATGGGGTGGTGTACATTGCACTGCATTGACATGGGGTGGCGCACATTGCGATTCATTGACATGGGGTGGCGTACATTGCGTTGCATTGACATGGGGTGATGTAAATTGCGCTGCATTGACATGGGGTGGCGTACATTGTGATGCATTGACATGGGGTGGCGTACATTGCGATGCATTGACATGGGGTGGTGTACATTGCGATGCACTGACATGGGGTGGCGTACATTGCTATGCATTGACATGGGGTGGTGTACATTGCGATGCATTGACATGGGGTGGCAAACATTGCGATGCATTGACATGGGGTGGTGTACATTGCGATGCATTGACATGGGGTGGCGTACATTGTGATACATTGACATGGGGTGGCGTACATTGCGTTGCATTGACATGGGGTGATGTAAATTGCGCTGCATTGACATGGGGTGGCGTACATTGTGATGCATTGACATGGGGTGGTGTACATTGCGATGCATTGACATGGGGTGGTGTACATTGCGATGCATTGACATGGGGTGGTGTACATTGCGATGCATTGACATGGGGTGACGTACATTGCTATGCATTGACATGGGGTGGTGTACATTGCGATGCATTGACATGGGGTGGCAAACATTGCGATGCATTGACATGGGGTGACGTATATTGCGATGCATTGACATGGGGTGGTGTACATTGCGATGCATTGACATGGGGTGGCGTACATTGCTATGCATTGACATGGGGTGGTGTACATTGCGATGCATTGACATGGGGTGGCAAACATTGCGATGCATTGACATGGGGTGGTGTACATTGCGCTGCATTGACATGGGGTGGTGTACATTGCGATGCAATGACATGGGGTGACGTATATTGTGATGCATTGACATGGGGTGGTGTACATTGCGATGCATTGACATGGGGTGGTGCAAATTGCGATGCATTGACATGGGGTGACGTATATTGCGATGCATTGACATGGGATGGCGTACGTTGCGATGCATTGACATGGGATGGCGTACATTGCGGTGCATTGACATGGGGTGGTGTACATTGCGGTGCATTGACATGGGGTGGTGTACATTGTGATGCGTTCACATGGGGTGGCCTACATTGCGATGCGTTGACATGGGGTGGCGTACATTGCGATGCATTGACATGGGGTGGTGCACATTGCAATGCATTGACATGGGGTGGCGTAAATGCATCGCAATGCATTGACATTGGGTGGCGTACATTGAGATGCATTGACATGGGGTGGCGTACATTGCGGTGCATTGATATGGGGTGGCGTACATTGCGCTGCATTGACATGGGGTGGCGTACATTGCGCTGCATTGACATGGGGTGGTGTACATTGCGATGCATTGACATGGGGTGGTGTACATTGCGATGCATTGACATGGGGTGGTGTACATTGCGATGCATTGACATGGGGTGGTGTACATTGCGATGTATTGACATGGGATGGCGTACATTGTGGTGCATTGACATGGGGTGGTGTACATTGCGCTGCATTGACATGGGATGGCGTACATCGTGGTGCATTGACATGGGGTGGCGTACATTGCGGTGCATTGATATGGGGTGGCGTACATTGCGGTGCATTGATATGGGGTGGCGTACATTGCGGTGCGTTGATATGGGGTGGCGTACATTGCGCTGCATTGACTTGGGATGGCGTACATTGTGGTGCATTGATATGGGGTGGCGTACATTGCGATACATTGACATGGGGTGGTGTACATTGCGATGCATTGACATGGGGTGGCGTACATTGCGATGCATTGACATGGGGTGGCAAACATTGCGATGCATTGACATGGGGTGGCGTACATTGCGCTGCATTTACATGGGGTGGCGTACATTGCGCTGCATTTACATGGGGTGGCGTACATTGCGCTGCATTTACATGGGGTGGCGTACATTGCGCTGCATTGACATGGGGTGGCAAACATTGCGCTGCATTTACATGGGGTGGCGTACATTGCGGTGCGTTGATATGGGGTGGCGTACATTGCGCTGCATTGACATGGTATGGCGTACATTGTGGTGCATTGATATGGGGTGGCGTACATTGCGATACATTGACATGGGGTGGCGTACATTGCGCTGCATTGACATGGGATGGCGTACATTGTGGTGCATTGATATGGGGTGGCGTACATTGCGATGCATTGACATGGGGTGGCAAACATTGCGCTGCATTGACATGGGATGGCGTACATTGTGGTGCATTGATATGGGGTGGTGTACATTGCGATGTATTGACATGGGGTGGCGTACATTGCGGTGCATTGACATGGGGTGGCGTACATTGCGATGTATTGACATGGGGTGGCGCACATTGCGGTGTATAGATTTGCAGACTTGATGCATTTTACAGAATACGCCACAACCCAGAGCTGGGGTGTGAATGGAGCGCATGGTTTTTTGCGCTTGGCGAGGCAGATGATCGCAGTTTCGTAGACATGGTGTGAAGGAGCCCGAGCGTTCTCTTCCACGACAGATGAATTCTGATTGGCTCTGCCGTTCACATCCATTATGCTTCATATTAAACAAGCTGAAGATTTCACTTTCTCGTCTTCTATGCTGCAGTGTGAAGTTCTAATTCCCCCCCCCAGGACGATCGTACCTCTCCAGGTGAATGCGGAGGAGGGGGGGGGCTGCGGGGAAATTCTTTTGCGAGAAGATGGTGAGATGCCAGGGGGTGCATGAGAAGAGTCACGTACAGATAAGTCCCTGTGCCAAGGCCAAATTCATCTCCAATTTATACCCTTCAGTCTCCAAACACAAAAAGACAACACGAGGCGCCCTGCGGCAAGAAGGATCCAGAGAAAAGCCATTAGAGCCGCATTCTAATACTGACCCAAACACTGACCCTGACCCTGACCTACCCAATCCTTCATCTAGCTATTAGTTTTATTATTATTATTATTATTTTTATTTTTTTTTACACACACTTTTTTTTCTGCATGGAGAGAGAGAGAGTGATCTGATCACTGGGGGAGGAGAGACTGAGGAAATGCTTCCTCCTGCCCACTACAAAGTTACAATGTACAGTCTGATCACTGGGGGAGGGGAGACTGAGGAAATGCTTCTTCCTCCTTCTACAAAGTTACAATGAACAGTTTGATCACTGGGGGAGGGGAGTCTGAGGAAATGCTTCCTCCTCCGCCTACAAAGTTACAATGTACAGTCTGATCACTGGGGGAGGGGAGACTGAGGAAATGCTTCCTCCTCCTCCTACAAAGTTACAATGTACAGTCTGATCACTGGGGGGAGGGGAGACTGAGGAAATGCCTCCTCCTCCTTCTACAAAGTTACAATGTACAGTCTGATCACTGGGGGAGGGGAGACTGAGGAAATGCCTCCTCCTCCTTCTACAAAATTACAATATACAGTCTGATCACTGGGGGAGGGGAGACTGGGGAAATGCTTCCTCCTCCTCCTCCTACAAAGTTACAATGTACAGTCTGATCACTGGGGGGAGGGGAGACTGAGGAAATGCTTCCTCCTCCTTCTACAAAGTTACAATGTACAGTCTGATCACCGGGGGAGGGGAGACTGAGGAAATGCCTCCTCCTCCTTCTACAAAGTTACAAGGAGCCCAGTAGAACCCCGGGTTAGCAGTACCACTGTTCAGCAGATCCCCCACTCAGTAGTAACCCCCAGCTCTGCTGATTCCCTGCTCAGTAGTAACCCCCAGCTCTGCTGATCCTCTGGTTTGCTGATCCTCCTCTCTCTGCTCTCTGCTCACCTCTCACTGTATTTCTCCCATGCTGCTCATCATGTGGGACATCAGCTAGTTTCTCCTGCTCTGGTCCCCCAGCTCTGCTGATCCTCTGCTGCTCAGTCCTCTCTCTCCGGTCCCCGCTCACCTTCCATTATAGTGTTCCTGTGTTGCACACCTCATGTGCCGTCTGCTAGTTACTCTGCTCCAGACCGGACCCCGCTCACCTTCCTGCTGCTCCACGCTGCCCACCAGATGTGACGTTTGCACCACCACCGCACACTGCCAGAATATATTCACATGAACCAGAAGTGACTGCTGCTCTTTCTGGTTCACTACTAGGTATCCCAGTGCATCCTGGGATATCTCATACCTGCAATATCTCCTAAACAAAGCAAAGCTAAAGCTGAATAAAAGCCCCTCAAAACCTGCAAGTGCTCTTAGTGAGTGCTGTCAAAGACTTCTATGGAGGCTTTGGAGATGCTTTGAAGCACCAAGAAAGCAAAACGGGGGATCATTTTTGAAGCAAAGCAAACAACATGTTACCAGGACCAATAGGAGATTATGGGGCCCCCAGGTAATCAGAGATTATGGGGCCACACAGTATACACACACACAGTATACAATCACACAGTATACACAGACAGATGTAAAACATACATACTGTCCCTGGTTTTACTGAGGCTGGCAACCCTGATGGGGCCCCCTAGTGGCCCAGGGCCCTCGGGCAGTGCCCGAGTGGCTCAATGGTCAGTCCGCCCCTGACCAGGACTGTAAGGTGACCAATCTATTTAGTAACAGGCACTTTAATTGGCATTCAGAGCACTTTAAAAAAGCATCCAATGCCACATTTTGAAGCAAGTGTAAATGAGCCGTGCACTGCCCATCAGCCCCTGTGAAGGAGGAATGAATTCTATGATTGATCAGTACCTGAAACCACCAAGCTCCTCATTCACTCCCTTGTTATCTCCCAGCCTTGACTATTGCAACTCCCTTCTCATTGGCCTGCCTCTTCATAGGCTCCTCCCCTCTTCAGTCTATCATGAATGCTGCTGCCAGACTTATCCACCTTACCAACCGCTTAGTGTCTGCCAACCCTCTCCTCCAATCCCTACACTGACCACCACCCCTCTCCTCCAATCCCTACACAACATACAAAGCCATTCACAACTCTGCCCCGAGCTACATCACCAATCTTGTCTCCAAATATCACCCAAATCGTCCTCTCCTCTCTTCTCAAGATCTCTTACTCTCAAGCTCCCTCGTCTCCTCCTCTCGTCTCCAGGATTTCTTCAAAGCCTCTCCTATCCTCTGGAACTCGCTACCTTCACCGGTCCGGCTATCCCCTACTCTTGCTACCTTCAGGCGATCCCTGAAAACTCATCTCTTCAGGGAAGCCTATCTTGTTTCCAACTAATCTTTTACCAATTCCATCAGCTCATTCCCCACAGTTACAACCTTTTGTACCACCTGCCCCACCCTATTAGATTGTAAGCTCTTCTGAGCAGAGCCCTCTTAATCCTCTTGTATTTTAATGTATTATAACTGTATTGTCTCCTTTTATACTGTAAAGCGCTGCTTAAACTGTTGGCGCTATATAAATCCTGTATAATAATAATAATAATAATAATACCTTGCCCCTATTGGTCCAGCGCTATCACACCTACACATCAACTTCAAAAACACAGGAAAACCATCATAAACAAAACATTAGCACTTACAAGGATTACACTTCTCCGCCCGACGCGTTGTGGCAATTGGCCTACTAGGAAGTGACAAGTCTTCTTCAGTGACACCTACTTGTTGCACAGATGTGTTCCAGCTTACCTATCACACTCGGTTGTTTCCCGGTACCATTAACGTCAACAAGCCGAGAGCCGGGCCTGCTGTGAGGTGAAGCGGATCTGGCTCAGATGTGAACCAGCATGACCTGTCCGCATCTGGCAGAGACGAGACGTGAGTTTGACTGGTGGCCAATGAAGGCTTTCACTCTAGCTTGGAGTTCCATGCATGACCTAGCAAAGTAAAGGCTTGGCACTGCTCTACGGTAATATAGTAACCCGAGAAGCTGACTGTGTAAGGAGGAATATGTCTGCAAGTCATCAGGGCGATAACAACATCATTGCATATGGATCATTGGGTGTTTCCAGGGAATGAGGCTATGGCTAGATGACCATCCCTGGCACGGTGGCTGATACGTATAATTAAGTTACTCTACAAGTACTGTCAGTGCCAGGGGTTCACATGGCCGTAAGCAGATTTTGTATACCAACGGTAACGAGTATATTAACTTATGAAAAATATCCAACACCAACACCTTGTGTAAACAATTTCGATTTTCAAAAAAGGGTCTGTCAGTCAAACATCAACATTTGGTATTTAAATAGACACAGGGAACACAATCTACCTGTATAGTGCCTCTGATTTTCATCTTGGCTTTGGATTTGCATGGTTTGATGGCTATGTAGTGCTAGTACTGTTTCCTTGACCATTGGGTTTGATTTCCACTTGTTAAAAGAATAAGAGGGTAAATAAAGGTTTCTTCTTACCCACCCTTAAAGAGTTCTCTATCTGGCTTATTTTCTGTGATTAATGGAGGTCCTTGGTCAAGATCATGTTGGTGCTCATGTTTTATCATAATACCTAGAAGACCTGGAGGGTGGAAGATTGCGTCTTTCTGTATAAGCAAAAATTAAGGAGGCCATATAATCAGGTGAGGAGGGTAGCACTGTTGGCTGTTCTTCCATAGGGGGGGTTGAGGATACCTTCTCTATGTTACGATCAAAGATTAAGGAGGCCGTATAGTCAGGTGGAAAAGGTGGCATCATTAGTTGTTCTGTCAATATGGGTGGTTGAGCATACCTCCCCTGTGGAACTGAAGTGAAGAGGAAGTGTTGTTGGTTCTCATAGCAGCCTAGAAGAAGTTCTCTGTGTGGCTTTTTCTCTGTGATTAATGGACATCCTCGGTCACGAGGGAGCATGTTGGTGCTCATGGTGTGTCATAATATTAAGAAGAACTAGAGATAGAAGATTGTGTATTTATTGTATGGTCAAAGATTAAGGAGGCCATATAGTCAGGTGGGAAGGGTGGCACCTTTGGCTGTTCTCCCAGTAGGGATATTTGAGGATACCTCCTCCGTGGAACTGAGTTGAGGAGGCAGCATTATTTGTCCTCATACCAGCCTAGAAGTTCCCTGTGTGGATTCTTCTCTGTGATTAATGGATGTCCTCGGTCAAGAGGGCATGTTGGTGCTCATGGTGTGGTGTGACCTGGAGGGTGGAAGATTGTGTCTTTGCTGTATGATCAAAAATTAAGGAGGCCATATAGTCAGGTGGAAAGGGTGGCATCGTTGGTTGTTCTCCCAATATGGGTGGTTGAGCATATCTCCTCCGTGGAGGCATGGAGGAAGAGTTAATGGTCCTCATAGCAGACTAGAAGAGGATCCCTGTGTAGCTTTTCCTCTGTGATTAATGGCGCCCATGTTGGTGCTCATGGTGTGTTATAATACCTAGAAGACCTGGAGGGTGGAAGATAGTGTCTTTATTGTAGGATATAATATTAAGGAGGCCATATAGTGAGGTAAGGAGGGTGGCACCGTTTGCTGTTCTCCCATAGGGGTGGTTAAGGATACCTCCTCTATGGTATGATCAAAGATTAAGGAGGCCATACAGTCAGATGGAGAATGTGGCTGTTCTCCCAATAGGGGTGGTCGAACATACCCCCTCTATGCAACTGAAGTGAAAAGGAAGTGTTATTGGTCCTCAATAGCAGCCTAGAAGACGTTCCCTGTGTGACTTTTTCCCTTATGAATAAATTAAACAGAATTGGTCCCAAGACAGAGCCCTGGGGTACCCAACTTACCACTCTCAAGCAGTCTGAGTACATGTTATTTATTGCTACCCTTTGGACACGCCCCTGTAACCAGTTTTCTATCCAAGAACAAACCTTATGGTCCACGCCTGCAGACCTCAGGTTGTAGATTATTGTTTATAGGGGACTGTATCGAATGCTTTTGCAAAATTCAGATACACCACATCCATAGGCCTTCCTCTATCTAGATGGCAGCTCACTTCCTCGTCCGAATGTTAACAGATTTGTCTGGTAGAAACGACCCTTCATAAACCAATGCTGATTACCAGCAAAAGGACAGAGAGTATTTTGGGACTTTAAATATACCCCAATGTGCACACTTAACATGCAAAAATAAAAAAAAATATCCTATATCATACAGTTTGTATAAAAATCTATTTTTATTACATACAATATAAAAACACATATTGTTGTCTGTGAAATATATTAGAAAGATAAGCGCATTAAACCTTCTGAGAAGGTCAACGCGTTTCGCGGATCATCCGCTTCATCAGGACCAACAGAATTGGGTGTATTGAAAATAAGTAAATCACAGACAGTTAAAAACAAATCTACAATAAAAATGAGCAACAGCCAAAAATACAGCCTATTCATAAGTTGTTTGTACAAATCAGGTTATCACATTTATCTGAGTATAATCATACACAATTCAATATATTCCTCATGCAACAATGAATTGGTATCTAAAATCTTATCATTCCATTAGGGAAAAACATAAGTTACTTACCCAGGATGGATAGATTTTCACACTGGGGTATATTTAAAGTCCCAAAATACTGTCTGTCTGTTTTTGCTACTATATCGGGATGATACCCTAGTGCTCACACATTTTAGATTTACTGCTCTCTCTCCCACAAACATAAACTCGAAACCCATGCTGATTACCAGTGGCGGCTGGTGGTATATTTTTGTGGGGGGGCAGCAAACAATGCACCCACTGCCACCTGTCCCCATCCCCCGTGGGGCGGGTCACCCGCACCGCATCCCCCTCTGGTGGGCCGTTGGTCGGTCACCAGCCCCGCACTTACCTATGGCATGGGCAGCGCTTCCCTCCGGGCTTCCCCTGCGTCTCCTCCTCTGTATCACGGCGGCCGTGCATCTCCTCCCTCCTCCTTCTCCACCTAGGACAATAGGATCGCTTCATCTTTCGGCCAGTCAGGAAATGGGTCCTGATTGGCCGGGAGGAAAATCAATGTGGCGATAGCGAATATTCATTTGCTATTGTCACACAACTGGGTGGGCTCAGGGCTCCACCTGCCACTGTCCTTGGAGCGGGTCGCGCCCGACGCGCGCCGGGCGCTGCTCGGTGCTCTGCATCTCGAGGCCACCATTTTTTTAAACCTATTAGAGGCTCTGGCTCTAATCATGTGCTTCAAAGGGTGTCCGGAGCCCTGCATGTTGATTAGGGGGCCAGACCTATGGATAAGGTGGCAGCGCCCCTGCACCCTGCATTACATGCCGCCACTGCTGATTACTACTAATGATACTGTTTTCTTCAGCAAATTCTTGGATATAGTCCCCTACCATCCCTCCAATAATTTACCTACTTTTGATGTTAGGCTGACCGGCCTGTAGTTTCCAGGAATATGTCTCTGCCTGCCCTTTTTTGAATATTGGTACCACATTGGCTTTTCTCCAATCAGTTGGTACAGTACAATTCCTGTCAGTATGCTGTCCACAAAGATTAGGAACAATGGTCTAACTATAATCTGACTAAGTTCTTTGAGGACTCTTGAGTGTAAGCAATCTGGTCCTGGTGATTTATTTGTGATTAGTTTATCTAGTCTTTTCTTGACTCCGCCCTCTGTTGTCAAGGGTACGTCCTGTCATCTGTTATTATGACAGGACGTGGTCAGTAAACCCCTCCTTTTCCTGTGTAAAAACTGAGGAGAAAAAAGCATTTAGTAAAGTTGCCTTCTCTGTGTCATCCGTAACCATCCTCCCATCCTCGTCTTTTATGTGGGCAATATGCTTTTTTACTGTTAATATATCTAAAGAATTTCTTGGGATTTTTTTTTTTACTCTCCTCCGCTGTGTGTCTCTGGTAATCTTTTTTAGCCACCCTGATTTCGTTTTTACACTTCTTATTGCATTTGCCACCCGGATTTCGTTTTTACACTTCTTATTGCATTTTTTGTAGTGTTGGAATGATGACAATGACCCCTCCTTTATATTTTTTTCTCTTTAATACAACTTTTTACGTTATGGTTCAGCCACCCAGGTTTAACCTTTGCCCTACTATATTTACAGTATTCCCCATAGGAATTCACTGTGTGATACCTTTGTTTAATATGTTCCTAAAGCATTCCCATTTTTCCTCCATGTTCAATGTTTCCAGGATTTGGTCCCAATTGATGTCTTGAAGTATTGAGCACAGTGTAGCAAAGTTTGCTCCTTTTGAAATTTAGTGTTCTAGTGCTACCCTATTGCCTCCTTTTCCTTTTATTTACGCTAAATGTGATCATCCTGTGATCGCTAGATCCAAGTTGAGGCTGCTTGATGGGATATCTGTTGTATTGTTGCTGTTGGGAATCTTATGCTGCTAGAGGCTCAATTGTTGCTGGGCGGAATCTACTGTATTTTTATATTGGTGGTCTATCGTTGCTGGGGGGAATCTATTGCTGTTGGGCTTTTTTGCTATGGGAGATCTATTGTTGCTGGTGGGAATCTTATGCTGCTAGAGGCTCAATTGTTGCTGGGAGGAATCTACCGTATTTTTTATATTGGGGGTCTATTGTTTTTTTTGTTTGCTACAGGAGACCTATTGTTGCTGGGAGGGATCTATTGTTGACGGAAGGGTCTGTGGACGCTGGCTGCTGGGAGATGCACTGTATTGTAATATTAGGGGTCTATTGTTTCTGGGCGATATATTGTTGATAGGGGGGGTATTTTGCTACAGGGGATATATTGTTGCTGGAGGTGGAGGGATCTATTGTTACTGGGGGGATCCATTGTTGCTGGGGGATCTATTGATGCTGGGGAATCTATTTTTGCTGGAGGGATCTATTGTTGCTGGGGGATCTATTGTTTCTGGGGATCCATTGTTGCTGGGGGAGTCTATTGTTGCTGGGGGTGGGACTATTGTTGCTGGGAGACCTATTGTTTCTGGAGGGATCTTTTGCTACTGGGGATTCATTGTTGCTGGGGGGAACTATTGTTGCTATGGGATCTGTTGTTGCTGGGGGGTCTATTTTTTCTGAGGGATTTTTGTTGCTTGGAGGAAGCTATTTTGGTGGGGGGATCTATTGTTGCTGGGGGGATCTATTGTTGCTGGGGGATTAATTGTTGCTGGGAGGAAGCTATTGTTGGTAGGGAGATCTATTGTTGCTGGGAGGAAGCTATTGTTGGTGGGGAGATCTATTGTTGTTGAGGGAATCTAATGTTGCTGGGGGATATATTGTTTCTGGGAATCCATTGTTGCCGGGGGTTCTATTGTTGCTGTGGGATCTGTTGTTGCTGGTTATCTATTTTTGCTGGGGGATTTATGGTTGCTGGGGGGATCTATTGTTGCTGGGAGGAAGCTATTGTTGGTGGGAGGGATCTACTATTGCTATAGGGATCTATTGTTGCTGGGGGATCCAGCGTTGCTGGGAGGTAGCTAATGTTGGTGGGGGGATCTATTGTTGATGGGGGGATCTAGTGTAGCTGGAGGGGATTTATTATTGCTGGCTGCACAGGATGGTGCTTGGAGGTGGGTAGGGGGCGGAGACAAGGGTTGACTTGGAAGGGGGGGAGTACTTGAACCTATTCTCTGAGAAAAAACGCCCTGCCCTGTACACCTTGCGGGGGAAGGGGGCGCCATGTGGCATCTTCGCCCTGGGCTCTAAATGACCTTGGCACTGTATACGCGATCCGGCGCACAGCTGCCACCCTGTTTTTTATTCTTGCATTGGTACATGCCCCCCTGGCAGTGCCCAGATCTCCATGCCCTTTTTCCTGACAATATCCTGTCTATTAGCCTATAAAATGGAGAGAATTGAATTTCAAGATTCAGTGGGTTTCACACTGCAGTTTGCTTGGCCTTATTTCATGGAGAAAAACAAAATATCTTTTTTTTTTTTGTTTTATTTGACCTATTTCTGCGGAATTAATGAAAAAAAAAAAAAGGGTAAAATTTTACGGTTGTGGCCTAACCTTTTAAACAACGCTGGGTGATGTATACAGCCGTAATGAAACATTATTCAGCGCTAAGTCATGGAGCGCCGGTTGCTGGCACGAGGCACCTATTAGCACGGCTCCAAATCTCTGGTTTACCACTCGCCGCTCTCAGCAGACCCCAGTTTCTGGGAAGCCGTAACCAGCAACGCGGAGCCAAACCTTACAGTTTACAGCTCTCCAGTCACTGTTTGGAGCTGCGGACCCTCGCAACCGTAACCACGAGAGCACGTTACACATTCGGCATCTGCTCTGCTTCCTGCTCCTTCGGGATTCCTTTTTTGTGCCGTGGTGAGGCGCAAAGGAAAGCAACCAATAAGATGTTAGATTTTTTTCTGTAGTTTGGAGCAGCGGTGGCTTGTGCTCCATTGGTTGGGGGGAGGCAAACAAACCTGAGACATCTATTCCCCCCTCGGTCGCTCCAGCCCGCCACCCCACACCAATCCCCCCCGGTCGCCAGCTTGCTCGCCAATCAATCGGTACTTACCCTATCCAGGTCTCGGCTTCCCCTCTCCGTCTCCTTCGTGTCCCTTCGGTCGCTGCTTCTCCTCCCGGCCAATCAGGTCTTCAGACTCCCAGTAAATTTGGTCTTACTGTAGGTCCCCTGGGCATTTTGGTCTTAAGACTCCCGGACACTTTGGTCTTAGGACTCCCAGCCACTTTGGTCTTAAGACTCCCGGCCACTTTGGTCTTAGGACTCACAGCCACTTTGGTCTCTCTGTACTCCCAGCCACTTTGGTCTTAGGTCTCCCAGCCACTTTGGCCTTAAGACTCCCGGCCACTTTGGTCTTAAGACTCCCAGCCACTTTGGTCTTAAGACTCCTGGCCACTTTGGTCTTAGGACTCACAGCCACTTTGTTCTCTCTGTACTCCCAGCCACTTTGGTCTTAGGTCTCCCAGCCACTTTGGTCTTAGGACTCCCAGCCACTTTGGTCTTAGGACTCCCGGCCACTTTGGTCTTAAGACTCCCAGCCACTTTGGTCTTAGGACTCCCGGCCACTTTGGTCTTAGGACTCCCAGCCACTTTGGTCTTAGGACTCCCGGCCACTTTGGTCTTAGGACTCCCGGCCACTTTGGTTTTAGGACTTCCGACCACTTTGGTCTTAGGACTCCCTGCCACGTTGGTCTTAGGTCTCCCAGCCACTTTGGTCTTAGGACTCCCGGCCACTTTGGTCTTAGGACTCCCAGCCACTTTGGTCTTAGGACTCCCGGCCACTTTGGTCTTAGGACTCCCGGCCACTTTGGTCTTAGGACTCCCAGGCCACTTTGGTTTTAGGACTCCCGGCCACTTTGGTCTTAGGACTCCCGGCCACTTTGGTCTTAGGACTCCCGGCCACTTTGGTCTTAGGACTCCCAGGCCACTTTGGTTTTAGGACTCCCGGCCACTTTGGTCTTAGGACTCCCGGCCACTTTGGTCTTAGTACTCAAGGCAGGAGAAACAGGAAGACAATGTCACCAGTGACGGCCGGTGGAAATTTTTTTGGGGGGGGCAGCAAACAGTATGCCAACCCCCCCCCCCAACCCGTCAGTCGGTAGGTAGGTAGTACTTACCCTATCACCTGCAGCTTCCCCTGCTTGGCGGCGGCCTCCCCTGCTCCTGGTCATCACGGCAACAGCGGCGGCAGCTTCCGTTTCCTCCCTCCTCCTTGGCGGCCAATCGGGAGTCTTCTCTTTTCAGCCAATTGGAAAACGGGTTTCACACTTGCTTCTGATTGGCTGGATTGAGGATCAGTTTTCAACAGCGAATATTCATTCGCTGTTGTAAAACACCTGGGTGGGCTTTGAGCACATCCTCTGCGACCCAAGCCCACCCTATTTTGAAGCGTTTTAGAGCCTCTGGCTCTAATCCGGTGCTTAAGAAAAAAAACCCGACGCTGTAATTCATGTGCCCAGCATCCTGAAAGGGGCCAGAAGCATGAATAGGCAGTGGCTGCGGCAGCCATGGATAGATTCATGCTGTGCATGAATCTATCTATTATGCATTTAGGGGGTGGCGAGAAGAAAGGGGGCGGCGCCCCTAATGGACGGGCCTCCACTGAATGTCACACAACTGGGAGGGCTCAGGGCGCAGTGCTCTCCGCCCCCAGCCCACCCTTTTTTAAAGCTGATTAGAGCCTCAGGCTCTAATCATGTGCTTCAACAAAAAGATTAAGATTCATGCGTCCGGCACCCCGCATGTAGATTAGTGGTCGGGAGCATGAATTAGGGGGCAGTGTCCCTGTGTCTCATATGGATGGGCTGCCACTGGTTTTGAGGTTTTTAAAGTGGGGGGTCGGCAAGCTGCAGGCAGTTGACGGGTAGATTGCAAATGTGGCCTGGGCCAGTTATTCCCCTCTGCCTCCACCGCACTCATCTTCACTGCAGAGCAAAGAGCGGGAGGTGGCACAGTACTGGACAGAGGGTGGGAGCTGCCTCAGCTGACCTTTCAAATTACCAGCAGGTTATTGGTTGCTAGGATGCCAGGCGGTCCTAGCAACCAATTACCAGCTTGTTAATATGAAAAGTTAACTCTGATGGCTCTCGCTCCTGCCCTTCATCCAGTACTGTGCTCCCTCCCGCTCTCCACTCTGCAGTACACATGGTGTAAGGTAGGAAAGTGCTACCTACACTCTGGGGGGAGGGAGGGCAGAGTAAACTGCTATAGGGCCAGAGAACATTTTTTTTGTGGGGCACAATACACTACTGTGTGTGTGTGTGGGGGGGGGGGGGTCAGAGGGGCAGAGAGGACTACAGCGGGGGGGGGGGGGAGTGATGTGAAGATGTGAAGGGGGAAAATGACACTGCTTTAGGTGGGGGGACCAGGACATGACTGCATGAGGGGGTTGGGGATAGAGGAGCAGAGAACACTATGGCTATGGTACTGATGGGCACTGATGAGGTGGCACTGATGGGCATTAATAGAGGAGCAGGGGACACTATGGCTATGGTACTGATGGGCACTGATGGGGTGGCACCGATGGGCAATAATGGGCACTGATAGGCTGCACTGGTTGGCACTGATGAGGTGGCACTGGTGGGCACTGATGGGCACTGATGGGCACTAATAGGTGGAACTAATGGGCGGCACTGCTGGACTCTGATAGGTGGCACTGATGGGCAGCACTGATGAGCACTGGTAGGCAGCACTGATAGGTGACACTAATGAGGAGGCACTGAAGGACACTGATTGGCACACATTGGAAGCACTGATGGGCAGTGTTGGGACTGCACTGATAATCAGGACCCTGATTATCAGTGTAAATGTCCTTTTTACAGATACTGGTTATCGACTCTCTTCTCCGGTCCTCAGGCTGTCAGCATGAGGAAAGGAGTGCTGATAACTGGCAATAAGTGCTGATAACTGTTTACCTCCGTGATCATTTGTGATTGGACACAGCTGATGACTGGGTAAAGAGCCACTGATTGGCTCTTTACGTCAATCTGTGATCAGGAGTGTCCAGCGGATACTGCTATCACAGAGCGCGCCGCCCCGCGCCCGTGCCCAGCAGCGGGTGCGATCACGGGATGTAGCAATTTGAACTAGAGGACCGCACTGTAGCCATCATTCGGCTATAGCGTGGTCGACAAGTGTTTAATCATGGGGGGCTGTGGCCTGGCTAGAGTCCGAGCTGAGGCTGCCATTCATTTAACTTCATGCCCATGGGTGTGCTTCATGATGGATCTTTTCCTTTGACATTGCTGCAGCTTGGAGCTAGGGCGAGCTCCCTGTCCCTTCCTGCACTCACAGCAGTCTAGTTGGACTTTACCTCTCTACCTTTGGGTTACGGAGGCCATGCAAGCTGCAGGAGGGGGGAACGTCCCCTTCCATTGCTTGGAAAAGCAATCCAGCCGCATCTGCAGGCATCCTCCCGGTATAACCACTTGAAGTCCACTGACTTACGGGTACGTCGGTGGTCGGCAAGTGGTTAATGAAACACTGGAAATGCTGCTAATGCTGGACGCATAAGAAAGCAGATTGCTTCCATTTTGAAACCTACCCTATGATGTTGACTCTTGCCACCTGTATTTGATGCCATCTACCCCAACAGAGGTCAATTATCACACCTATCAAGTCTTCCCCATTGCTTGGTGTGGCGGCTTCCATTGATCGCCCGGTGCAGCGCCTCCATAGCAGGGTTGCCAACTGCCAGTAAATTTACTGATAGTTTGTAAAAATAAGTGATTTTTTTACAACTGCCAGTAAATATCAGGGACTGATAATTTCATGCTGTGTTGACTTTTTAAGTGTAAATCAAGAAAATTAGTTTGTTGTAGGTATTGTCAGTGTTTCAATATCACGTTTATACTGTTCAAATATTCACTGTGTTAGTTAAATAGGAGTTCTGTCATTTCTCAGGTTGCTAGTAAAAAATGTGCTCCGCCAGTAAATTTTACATGTTTTGTCAGTAAAAAATGCTGCGGGAGGTTGGCAACCCTGCTCCATAGTTTCATATGACGGTTCATCGTCTACTAAACCTGTTGCAGGAACCCGCCACACTTCAACATTCATTCTGGTTCTCGGCGCGCGCCGCCTGGGCCTGAAACTGCTAAGTCAGGGTTTTGTCGTGAGCGTCCTCCTGGGTCCAGTATTACATGTGTTCGCTTGATCTGCTGAGAGCAATGAGCAAATAAACAGTCCGATACATAAACAGGTTCCTGGCTTAATCATGTCAGCAGCTGGTCTGCAACAGACGAGGGAGCAGAATATATAATCACCAGCGCGTCTGTTTGGAATTCTGCTAGCAAGCACCCTGCCGAGAGGGGTTTTGCGTTTGGCTAAGGTGTACGCCGTCGCTCTGGCCTGGGTGGTAGCTGTTGTACTATTGCAATAACAATAAAAAAAAAACAGAAGTGAATTCCTCCTTGTCAGCAACATTACTGGCCAGCTGAAACTTTAAATAAAGCGGAGTCCGGGCGCGCAGGGGTGTCGGAGGAGAGGGGTTGGTGTTGTGTTAATCTCCAACTGGAAATGTGTGTGTGTTCAGGTCCTGCCCTGTGGAAATTGGCATAGGTCTGGCCTAGAGAACATGCTTACAGCTTAGTAATAAACACCTGGGGGCCTATTGATAATGGTCGTATAGGGCCATGTGCCTTGAGACCATGGGCCCCTTCCTGAGGGTTCTTCATCACGTATTCGCCAAGTGAACGTACTTTGGTTTTATAAAGACCCCCCAATGGGATTAGAAAATCCAAAGAGTGTACAAGTACACATTACATGCGGCGGCACTCTTAGGAGAAGTGCAGGCTCACTTGGTTCATTGGAACTTTCACCTGTATCTGTAGACCATCAACAGGATAGAGGAAGGGATGAGTCAATTGCAGTGGCAGCTGTTGCTCCATTTTTTTTTGGAGGGGTGGGGGGGGGCTTTAAAATAACCCCCCCGCTTGCCCGGTCCAAACTTACCCCATCCAGGTCTCGTGGGCGGCTTCCCTGGCTTCTCCTCCCAGCCAATCTGGTCGCTTCTCCTCTTGGCCAATCCGGTCTTAGGACTCACTTCCTGTCCTGATTGGCCAGGAGGAGAAGCAGGAAGTGTCAGGGCTGGGCTCAGCCCTTCCTTCTCAGAGCTGGCCGCTCAGCTGTCGGCTAATTGCCAGCTCCTATCTCTCCACAGTTACTCAGCTGTTGATGATATCCTGCTCGTCAGTCCTGCCTATTTAAGCCATCCAGCCCAAAGGATCTCTGCCTTCTCCTTGGTCAACATCACAGAAACTATCTCCTGTGATTCTGTTCAAAGATTGGCTTTGCTGACATCCCTTCTGGCTTCAGATCCTGCTTGCTGTTCCACTACATTGATCCCTGACGTGTGGCTTGGCTGACTATCTGTTCCGGTTACTGAACTTTGGCTATGTTTTGACTACCTTTGTTCTTTTTTCTTTTATTATTAAACAAGTGTGATTTAACTGTACTTCTGGACAAAAAATAAAGAAGAGGGACACTCATATGGCCACATCCTTATAAATTGTATGTCATAAAAAAAGAAAGGAAGGGGTTCAACAAGGAACCCCTGAGCAGACTTTAGAGGCACAACAAACCTGAGAGAGCATAGTCAAAATAACAAAAAAGTAAATTGTATTACATATGAATGCACACAATATAAAGACACTGACAAAAGGTAATACTAGATCATCTATATGGAAATATACATGATACAAGCCCCAATGTGTCTAGGCGTTTCGTAGAGAGCTTATTCAGGACACATTCAGGTTTCAGTTAATACACAAGAGGGTTTAACTTGTAAAGAGGCTTTCACAAGTTCAAACCAATGATAGTTCAAATTTATTCAAGTAAAGACGTTGAGGTCTGATCAATAGAAGTGGATGACCATCAACTGTTTCCATTTACAACCAATCTGGGGGTTCAATTCCAGCAAAGGAAAAGCCAAAAAGTAGCCAATAGTAGATAGTAGCATTTCATCAACCATAGAAGGGCACCAAACAGACCGTGTCTACTCAATGGTCCATATAGAATTGTGCAAATGCACTGAGGGAGCTTAAGGTCGAATTGGATGTAAATACCCAGGAGGATACAGAGATACATCTCTGTATCCTCCTGGGGATTTACATGAATGTAATGTTAATGTAGAAGAAAACAAACAGCAGGGGGCTGAGGTCAGTATGAAATAAAACATTTTATTAAAATAAGCAGCACACTTACATTGAAGTTAGCATGAAACAGCATGGATAAGGAACACCTGAGACTGAACAGCTGTGATCAGTGTGAGGCTGGAGGCATCACTGAGCAAACAGAGACCGAGGAAGACAGGGAGCCAGCCAGCTCAAAGTATGGATATATTAGCGGCAGCTTTCTCGGTTGCATACGAGGATGACAGCTGTCAAAATGCCTGGTGGATGTACAAATATCTCATGAACCCTTGGTCTCTGTTTGCTCAGTGTGATGCTCAGTGATGCCTATAGCCTCACACTGATCACAGCTGCTTGGTCTCGGAATGTTATCTACCCATGCTGTTTTATGCTAACTTCAATGCAAGCCCTGCTGCTTATTTTAATAAAGTCATTTTTATTTGATATCGACCTCAGCACCCTGATGTTCGTTTTCTCCTCTGGATTACAGGGGCTGAATTGTGACAGTGTGGAGAATGAAGGAATCACTGGATAAAGTTGGGAAGTGGGGGGGGGCACGATTGACAGGTTTTAATATCTAAACAGCAAATTAAAGGGGTTATGTGTAGGGATGGGCTTAACATCTGAACATTTACCCATTCTACACGAGCTGAACCTCATGTATTATAGGTATTACCAATGATATTATAAATGATATCTTCCCGCTGTCAATAGTTAAGCCTTTGGTGGATACAGGCCCACCGAGAACTTAACAACTGGCCCTATTCACTTACATTGCCAGCAATTCCCACATAGGGATGAGGTTAGTGGTGACATCACTGACCAAATATGGCCATGACCATATTTAAACGCTTCCCGCTCAGGCCATTGTAAAATGACGCTTGAGCGTGAGTCTTATTGTTCTGGGTGGACGTCATATGATATCCTTCCCAGAACATGCCTCGCACGTGCCTGCCGCGGTGCGCTCCGGCACGATCTGTCACCCGCTATGTCCACCTGTGTCACCCGCTGCTGGTACCACGCGAACGCTGTGACCAATCACAGCAGATCACATGACAATAGTAAACAATGAATGGCTGTGATTCATGTCATTCATTGTGTAACATTGTGTTGCTAGCTGTGATTGGTCACAATGATCACATGGTACAGAAAGGGCCAATCACAGCCCACCTGTGCCATGGGATTATCTGTGGCCAATCACAGTTTATCCCAACAATACAGGCTGAATTATTCTATTTCATTCAGTAAAAATGCTTGCTTGAGGTGGTTAATCAATGTCACCAAACCCCGCCTCCTTGTCATGCATGGAATGACCTGACGGGTCAGTGTACTGATGTAGGAGTTACAACTCTGGATATTTTTTATTTTTTTAAGACAGTACTTGTCAAAAACTTGCCTGTCTTTACTTACACAACTGACTTTTTCCTGTGAATGAGTAGGGGTGCTATATAAACCCTTACTCATTTATGGAAGAGCAGGAATGGATATCTGGTGGTCTCCTTATCTTAAAAGGAGCTTCCAGATTCTGAAAAGCCCTTGTCCTCATCAACATGCATTCCCTCCATGTTGAGGGCATTTGGCCTGATATGGTTTGGGAGGGACCTTGCCCATGCTCAGATTAAGAGCCCGGTATGGATTTGGTGGGGGGCCCCACGCCATTTTTTTGTATGTGTCAGGGCTGGGCTCAGCCCTTCCTTCCCGGAGTTGGCCGCTCAGCTGTCAGCTAATTGCCAGCTCTCTCCTCTCTCCACAGTTAACCAGCTGTTGTGGATCTACTCGTCAGTCCCACTTACTTAAAGATCTCCAGCTCACTTCTTTCCTGCCTTCGCCTTGGTCACATCACAAGAAACCATCTCCTGAGTTCCTGTTTAAAGACTGGCTTTGCTGACATCCCTTCTGGCTCTTTATCCTGCTTGCTGTTCCTTTACTTGGATCCCTGACTTCTGGCCTGGCTGATTACCCGATCTGGTTACTGAACTCTGGCTTGGCTGATTAGCCGATCTGGTTACTGAACTCTGGCTTGGCTGAATACCCGATCCGGTTACTGGGCTGGCTATGCTTTGACTACGCTTACTCTATTTACCTTTTTATTTTTATTAATAAACAAGTGTGATTTTACTGTACTTCTGTCTCGGTCTGGTTCATGGTTTCTGACAGTATGAAGCTGATAGGAAAATGACCACACGGAGGGCTGAGTCTTTAAAGGGACAGCGTAGATTGACTTCTGCTGAACCGCAATGGCCGCGCATTAATCAAAATCCGTCTGGTCCTTGCTGAACCGGATACAAAGAAAGAATTTGGGACATGTGTCACGTATTTGATTCAAAGTCCCAAATTCTTTCCTTTTAATTTCAGATTTAGGGATGGAGGTGCATGACTATAGCATGTCATAAGCTTTATTTAAAGTCCCCCCCCCAAAAAAAATAAACACCCTTATATGGACTATGGGACTATGGAATATAGACTATGGACTTTAGGACTATGAGGTTATGGCCTATGGACTGAACTATGGAAAATAAACTATGGGCTAAAGACTAGGGATTATGGACTATGCACTGTGGACTGTGGCCTATGGGCTTTTTAGTGTACATAGAGCGGTGCACATGACTGCAACTGATGTGCACCACTCCTTCCAAACAAAGGGAAGTGAGAGGAAAAGCGGTGGCTCCGGAGCTCACCGAGGATAAGGAGTCAGAATGAACACAATATAAAACAATTTCATAAAAAAATAAATAAATAATAGATTACATGATAGGCCCCTCCCACAGCTCCGCTCTCTGCACAGGCTAGGTACATTCCAGCGATGATGTCACAGCTAAATTTCCAAGGCAACATTTGGGTTTGTAAAGGTGTTTGGTGCTCACAAAGTAGATTCATATTCTTCGTGGCTATCAAAGAATATACAGTGGAACCTCGGTTTGCGAGTAACGCGGTTAACGAGCGTTTCGCAAAACAAGCACTGCATTTCTAAAAATCCTAACTCGGTTTGCCAGTGTTGTCTCACAAAACAAGCAGGATTCAGGCCAAGAGCGGTGTGCAGTACCACTTTTGGCCTGAGGTGGGGGGCACCGTAGCCGAACCGCGCCGATCGACTGCGTTTGAAAATGCACAGAAAGGCCCGAGGCAGTCCAGCTGACCTCGGCAAACCTCGGAAATGGAGTCTTTCCGAGGTTTGCCGAGGTCAGCCGAAGTGTGCTCGGGCCTTTTCGGCCATTTCCGGGGCTCTTCGGCGCCCCCCCACCACCTCTGGCCACATGCGGTATTGCATCCCATTGCAGTCAATGCAGAACTAATTATTTTCATTTCCATTGACTTCAATGGGAAAACTCACTTTGATATGCGAGTACAAATAAATGTTTTCGTGCCCGGAGTTCAGCTTTAATGTCAAAGCAGACTGGTGGGTGCAGTGCAGTTTGATCCATATCTTCTCACCAGACACGGAAATACCAAGTGGGAATTCTTTATTAAAAGTGTATATTGTAAGCAAGGAACGGATCCTTTCCCGGGTGAACCAACCTCTCTGCAGGTAAATCCGTTTCAGCCTCCCCAACCTTGTATAAAAAGAGTTCTACTTTAATCAGTTTTGCGGCTCAGACTATTTTTTTACCAGTAGCTGCCATTAAATTTGCGTTTGGGGATCAGCCCCCCCCCTCCCCCCTCTTCCCTGGGCCCCCGCGCTGTCAAATCATTCCTCCGCATCAACGTGGAAATGGACTTTCAGAAATTCAAAGACGGTTACGTCAGAAGCAGAGCCCCTAGTGGCTTTTTCTAGACTTATAAAAGCCACAAATTATTTCAAAATATTGTGTTTTGAAAGAAAAAAAAAGAAAAAGAAAAAAAAGTAAGCTGTGTAAGTTTGTGTTATTTTATCCGACTTTCATGAGCTGGAAGGAAAGTGGATTCCTAAAAACCGGCATTTTTCTGGCCAGGTCGTATTATTATGGACTCGATTTAATCCTCTTGTTGCTACAATTTTTGGACGCGGCAGATTGAATAGCCCACGTTCCGAGGGTGACCGTTTTAAGGCGTTATTTTAAGGGGAAGACGTTTACAAGTCGTTTCGTTCCGAGTTAGTTTTTTTTAACAAATTTCTACAAATTCGTTAATTCAGAAATATCCGAATTAGCGAAAACCCGTTTAACAAATATTTCAAAATATAATTGTAAATTTGAATATTCGAAAATTCGTAAATTCGTAAATTTGTAAATTCGGAAATTCGAAAGGTTCGTAAATTTGTAAATTTGTAAATTCAAAAACTCTGAAATGCGGTAATACGAAAACTAATAATAACTTAACTATTACTAACTATTAATTTATAGGTATTGGAATTTGGCTGTTAGTAAACGTAACAAATACGAATTAATCCAAGTTACGAATTACCCGAAATAACGAATTATCAAAAACGAATGGAACGTAGCGAATTAATAATAATAAATAACAATAATAATAATAATAAAAACGTTTTATTATCAATATAATTATTATTTATTAATAATTTGTTCCGTTCCATCTGTTTAGATGCGGCATTCGTTATTTCGGATAATTTGTAACTTCGGATAAATTTGCATTCGTTACGTTCACTAACAGCCAAATTGGAAAGGAAATTCCAATACCTATCACTTAATAGTTAGTTATTATTAGTTAGTTATTCTTTCAAATTTTTGGATTTTCTTTCTTATTTTCGGATTTTGGAATTTACGAATTTACGAATTTCCGAATTCTCGAATTTAAGAATTCTCGAATTTACGAATTTACGAATCTTAGAATTTACGAATTCTTGAACTTACGAATTTTAGAGCGAATGACACAAAAACTAAAGAAATAAAAAAAGAATGAAAAGAAAACTAATGAATTTTTCGGCAGTGCACATGTCTATTTGAGGGCCACTTACTATAAATTCTGAAGGTGATTTAAGGATTTGTTTAAAAGGTTTTGGCTTTGCCGACCCAACGGAACAAAGTTTATTTTGACACAACACCCGCCATCGTATACACTCCGGTACACGTTATCATTAGTGGATATTGTTAGTCCGCTCCGATACTAACCAACAAAATGGCCGCCTCCGGGGCGGTGACTACTTTTTCCCTGTTAGCCACTGTTGTGTCAAAACAGCAAAGTCTTCATGTACCGGAGTGTATACGGTTGCCGGTGTTGTGTCAAAACGCCAAGTTATCTAAATCTCCAATTAATGACGGTTTACAGTAAACGAAAGTGACGTCGTCGGAGATCTTGATGAATTGGCTATTTTTACAGAACACCGTCAACTGGCTTTCTCATGAAGGCGGTCCAAGTAGCTAATGAGCTGCTGGATCGCTTTCAGCAGGACGACCCCGCCCGCCACTCGCCAGTGTTCTGGCATATCTCCCAACTTCTTGAGATGGGAATGAGGGACACCTATCAGTAAAAGTATGCAGACATATGACACACCCCTTGCCACGCCTCCTTAAAGGGAAATTGTACAAAAAACAAGATTGGTTAAACCCACAGGTGCTTTTTTTTACCACTTCTATTCCTTTATATTGGCTTTTGGAATTTACAAATGCAACAATTTAGAGATCAGATGAAAGGTTTAGCGCTAGAAAACCCTTTTTGATAGATAAAAAAAGTGCATTTTATATACAACTATATGGATCCGACCAAAATGAGGGACAAATGAGGAGGAATGGGGGACAGAGGGACATTGCTCCAAATCAGGGACAGTTGGGAGCTACTGTATGGTTCTGGAGTTTCTCAGGCTTACCGTTTTTACCAGCACACCCAAGAAATGATCTGATGGGTCACGTGGTTTCCCAGAGAGGTTACCAGAGACCAGATAGTTTCTGATCACCTCTATGGTCTTGGAGGACCGGAGCGAAGACATGGCGTCACTTTCAGACTTGTCTAACATGGAAGTAAACAATTTTTTTTTTTTAAGCAAAATATCTATTTTTATTTTATTTATTTTTTGATCTTTTGCTTTTAAAGGTAGAGGACAGATTTGGGGTCTTATAGACACCCAGATTTTTCCAAAAAGAGGACCTGTCGTCCCTTATTTCTATTACAAAGGATGTTTACATTCCTTGTAATAGGAATAAAAATGATACAAAAAAAATATATAAAAAAATATATATAATAATAATAAATAAAATAAATAAGAAAAAAAAACGCAAAGTGCCCCCATCCCTCCATGCTCACGCGCAGAAGCGAACGCATGCGTAGGTCACGCACGCATATGTAAATGGTGTTCGCACCACATGTGTGAGGTATCGCTGCGAACCTTATAGCGAGAGAAATATTTCTAGTACTAGACCTCCTCTGTAACCCTAAACAGGAAATCTGTAAAAAAAATTAAAATCGTTGCCTATGGAGATTTTTAAGTATCATAGTTTGTCCCCATACCACGAGCATGCACAATTTTAAAGTGTGACATGTTAGATATCTATTAACTTGGCATAACATCATCTTTAATGTTTTACAAAAAAATTGGGGTTAGTATTGTGTTTTTTTTTTTTTTTTGCATTAAGATTTAGGGTTCCCATCTGTTTCCGGGTACCGAAAAGGTCGCAGTAGTTCCGCAAAGTTTCAGTTGCCAGACAGTCCACCCCACCAACACCTGCTGGATTTTTCCTTTCCTAACCTAAAGGACGGATACCAAGAAGTAATTGAGGAGTTTTTTTTTATACAACAAGTTGTAGGCTGAAGTAAAGCCTGTTCTAGGACATAAAAGAACATTTTTTTCTTTTCTGCAAGTGGAATATTATTGGTATATTGCTACATAGGGAAGCTGGGATTTAGAAAAAGAAAAAAAAAAGTGAACGTAACCTTTAGATTTGGTTGGGGTTTAGTCTCATTAAACCGAATGGGGAGTGATTTGCAAAAAGGCACCGCCTACCAACTGCGACATTGCCGCACTGTGATGCAACAACAGCAATGTATATAAACATAACCACCAGCCATGCAAGCTTGCCGGTAGGCTGTCGGCGGTCAGTAAAAATGGGGGAGGTTTGGGGGCATATTTATCTAGAGGGGGAGATTTGAGGGTACATTTATTTAGAGGAGGAGAAGGATGTTTGTGGGTACACTTATAAAGAGGGGGGAAGGGAGGATAGGGCGTACATTTATCTAAAGAGGGAGAGGGAGGTTTGAGAGTACATTTATCAAGGGGGTATATTTATCCAAAAAGGGAGAGAGAGATTTGGGGGTACATTTTTCCAGAGGAGGAGATAGAGGTTTGGGGAGGTACAGTTATCTTGAGGGGGAGATGGAGGTTTAAGGGTACATTTATTTAGAGGGGGAGATGGAGGTTTGGGGGGCACATTTATCTAGAGGGGGCGAGGGAGGTTTGGGGGTACATATATCTAGAGGGGAAGAGGAAGGTTTGGGTTACATTTACCTAAAGGGGAGATGGAGGTTTAGAGGTATATCCATATATCCATTTAGAGGTGGAGATGGAGGTTTGGGGGTACATTTATCTAGAGGGGGCGAGGGAGGTCGTGGGTACATTGATCTAGAGGGGGTGAGGGAGGTTTGGGGGTACATATATCTAGAGGGGAAGAGGAAGGTTTGGGTTACATTTACCTAAAGGGGGAGATGGAGGTTTGGGGGTACAGTTTTCTTGAGGGGGATATGCAGGATTGGGTTACGTTTATCTAAAGGGGAAGAGGAAGGTTTGGGGGTACATTTATTTCAAGGGGGAACGGGAGGTTTAAGTTACATCTATCTAGAGGAGGAGTTAGAGACTTGGTCACATTTATCTAGAGGTTTGGGGGTATATTTATTTAGAGGTGGAGATGAAGGTTTAGGGGTACATTGATCTGGAGGGGGAGAGGGAGGTTCTGGGGTACATTTATCTAGAGGGGGGTAGGGAGTTTAGGTAACAATAATCTAGAGGAGGACATGGAGGTTTGAGGGTACATTTATCTAGAAGGGGGATAGAGGTTTGGGTTACATTTATCTAGAGGGGAAGATGGAGGTTTAGAGGTATATATATATATATATACATTTAGAGGTGGAGATGGAGGTTTGGAGGTACATTTATCTAGAGGGTGAGGTGAAGGTTTGAGGGTACATTTATCTAGAGGGTTAGAGGGGGGTTTAAGGGTACATTTATCTGGGGGGGGGGGGGGTAAGGGGTTTGGGTTACATTAATCTAGAGGAAGAGATGAAGGTTGGGAAAGAGGTTTGGGTTACATTTATCTAAAAAGGGAGATGGGGGTTTGGCAATACATTGTTGTCATTTCTGGACATACACTTTCACCTATGTACACTACATGAAAAGAGACTCAAGCACTTCTTTTGAACCTCAGCATGAACAAAGTGTTCCTCTAGCTGAAGCCGTTAGCGCCGAATGCAAATATTTGACGGACAAATTTTCCTGCTAAAGAACCCGAGATGATTAATTGCGCCTGTCATTCAGAATTGCTGTTTTCTTCACTGATAATATTATTATTAGGCGCTCCTGTTTGTTCACAGTCAGGACCTGCGTGAGCCTGAAGTGGAGCCGGATATCGTTATGGATAAAAATATCATATACCTGACAACCATTTACATAATGGCCATCATACAGCGAGGAGCCCTTCAAGCGGAACTACAGCGGCGAGTAAAAAATATTGTGAGAATGTACTTGGTGGTGGGACTTTAAATACAGCACCGGAGAAACCAATATCTAGAAAAATATATCAAATGTATTTATTAACAAGCCACATGCAATCTCAATAAATACGCAGTATATCCATAAAAACAACATGTTTGTGTACAAGTACAATCCATTTTTTGACCACCACAGCATATAAAACCTTACGTTCCTGTAGGACATAGTAAAAACCTACTTACTTATTTGTTCAGGTAGTGTAGCACTGTCTTTCTTGCACCCGAAGTTTCCACAGTGTTTCTTTTCATATTTGCTACTATTTTGATTCTTGAGACGGCTGTGACAGCTCGCTCCCTAATACAAGATGGCAGTACTGGCCCCCTGGTGACACTCCATAGACTTTCCTCTTGGGAATTTAAATAACCTGGCCCCCAATGACACTCTATAGACTGTCCCTCTGGGATACATGAACCTGGCCCCCAATGACACTCTATAGACTGTCCTTCTGGGATACATGAACCTGGCCCTCAATGACACTCTATCAACTGTCCTTCTGGGATACATGATCCTGGCCACCAGTGACACTCTATAGACTGTCCTTCTGGCATACATGAACCTGGCCCCCAATGACACTCTATAGACTGTCCTTCTGGGATACATGAACCTGGCCCCCAATGACACTCTGTAGGCTGTCCTTCTGGGATACATGAACCTGCCCCCCAATGACTCTCCATAGACTGTCCTTCTGGGATACATGAACCTGGCCCCCAAAGACTCTCTATAGACTGTCCTTCTGGGATACATGAACCTGGCCCCCAATGACACTCTATAGACTGTCCTTCTGGGATACATGAACCTGGCCACCAGTGACACTCTATCAACTGTCCTTCTGGAAAACATGAACCTGGCCACCAGTTACACTCTATAGACTGTCCTTCTGGGATATATGAATCTGCCCCCCCAATGACACTCCATAGACTGTCCTTCTGGGATACATGAACCATGAACTTTCCTTGGACGTGCCCTGGAAGTCTTGAGAGGGCATGTGGCCTTATGGTCAGGTTTTCTCGCTACTATGTGGTATCCCTTTGGGGGAACCCAAGATAGCACTTGAGTGCACCTTATTTTGGCAGGTCCCCTGAAGAATGGTCTACCTTTTTTCGGCCAGGGGGACCATTAGTACCCAACTGTCCTCTTGGACCTGGCCCCCTTAATGATATGCCACTGCTATAGACTGTCCTCCTGGGATACATGAACTTGGCCCCCCCAATGACATGCTATAGACCAGGGATATGCAATTAGCGGACCTCCAGCTGTTGCAGAACTACAAGTCCCATGAGGCATAGCGAGACTCTGACAGCCACAAGCATGACACCCAGAAGCAGAGGCATGATGGGACTTGTAGTTCTGTAACAGCTGGAGGTCCACTAATTGCATATCCCTGCTATAGACTGTCCTCTCCAGATACATGCACCTGGCCCCCTTAATGACATGCCACTGTTATAGACTGTCCTCCTGGGATGCAAGTGCCCAGCCCCCTGATGATACCTTAAAGACTGTCCTCTTGGGATACAAGTACCTAGCCCTCTTATGACATGGTATAGACTATTTTCGTTGGATCAGGATGTATACAACTGGCACCCTTTTGACTTGCAACTACAGAAGACTGTCCTCCTTGGATGCATGTACTTGGCCCTCTGATGACATGCTAAAGACTGTGCTCCTGGTATGCATACAACTGGGCCCTTGTTGGCATGCTCTGGTCTAGACTGTCCTCCCAGGATACATGCACCTGTCCCTCTGATGATATGCTGTAGACTGTCCTCTTAGGACGTATACACTAAGAGGCCTGATGATATGCCACTGCTATAGACTGTCCTCTTGGGATACATGCACCTGGTCCCCTGATGACGTGCTTTAGACTGTCCTCCTGGGATGCATGCAGCTGATCAGAGAGGCATGCTGACAGTGGAGGCATTAAGGGCCAGATAGGGACAGCCAAAGAACCACAATTTGTCCAGGTCTGGCATAGACAAATCTGAATTGCTCCTCATGCTGTCTCAATTTCTGCCATGCAGGAAGGTATATACAGTATCTCACAAAAGTAAGTACACCCCTCACATTTTTGTAAATATTTTATTATATCTTTTCACGTGACAACACTGAAGAAATGACACTTTTCTACAATGTAAAGTAGTGAGTGTACAGCTTGTATAACAGTGTAAATTTGCTGTCCCCTCAAACTAACTCAACACACAGCCATTAATGTCTAAACCGCTGGCAACAAAAGTGAGTACACCCCTAAGTGAAAATGTCCAAATTGGGCCCAAAGTGTCAATATTTTGTGTGGCCACCATTATTTTCCAGCACTGCCTTAACCCTCTTGGGCATGGAGGTCACCAGAGCTTCACAGGTTGCCACTGGAGTCCTCTTCCACTCCTCCATGACGACATCAGGGAGCTGGTGGATGTTAGAGACCTTGCTCTCCTCCACCTTCCGTTTAAGGATGCCCCACAGATGTTCAATAGGGTTTAGGTCTGGAGACATGCTTGGCCAGTCCATCACCTTTACCCTCAGCTTCTTTAGCAAGGCAGTGGTCGTCTTGGAGGTGTGTTTGGGGTCGTTATCATGTTGGAATACTGCCCTGCGGCCCAGTCTCCGAAGGGAGGGGATCATGCTCTGCTTCAGTATGTCACAGTACATGTTGGCATTCATGGTTCCCTCAATGATCTGTAGCTCCCCAGTGGTGGCAGCACTCATGTAGCCCCAGACCATGACACTCCCACCACCATGCTTGACTGTAGGCAAGACACACTTGTCTTTGTACTCCTCACCTGGTTGCCGCCACACACGCTTGTCACCTTCTGAACCAAATAAGTTTATCTTGGTCTCATCAGACCACAGGACGTGGTTCCAGTAATCCATGTCCTTAGTCTGCTTTTCTTCAGCAAACTGTTTGCAGGCTTCCTTGTGCATCATCTTTAGAAGAGGCTTCCTTCTGGAACGACAGCCATGCAGACCAATTAGATGCAGTGTGCGGCGTATGGTCTGAGCACTGACAGGCTGACCCCCCACCCCTTCAACCCCTGCAGCAATGCTGGTGGCACTCATACGTCTATTTCCCAAAGACAACCTCTGGATATGACGCTGAGCACGTGATCTCAACTTCTTTGGTGGACCATGGTGAGGCCTGTTCTGAGTGGAACCTGTCCTGTTATACCTCTGTATGGTCTTGGCCACCGTGCGGCAGCTCAGTTTCAGGGTCTTGGCAATCTTCTTATAGCCTAGGCCATCTTTATGTAGAGCAACAATTCTTTTTTTTCAGATTCCTCAGAGAGTTCTTTGCCATGAGGTGCCATGTTGAACTTCCAGTGACCAGTATGAGAGAGTGAGAGCGATAACACCAAGTTTAACACACCTGCTCCCCTTTCACACCTGAGACCTTGTAACACTAACGACTCACATGACACCGGGGAGGGAAAATGGCTAATTGGGCTCAATTTGGACATTTTCACTTAAGGGTGTACTCACTTTTGTTGCCAGCGGTTTAGACATTAATGGCTGTGTGTTGAGTTATTTTGAGAGGACAGCAAATTTACACTGTTATACAAGCTGTACACTCACTACTTTACATTGTAGCAAAGTGTCATTTCTTCAGTGTTGTCACATGAAAATATAGAAGAAAATATTTACAGAAATGTGAGGGGTGTACTCACTTTTGTGAGATACTGTAGGTACATGCAGATTGTAGTACTTATATTAGCTGCAGTTATGGAATTTATTTTGATTGCATATATAACAGGTGTAATATCGTCTTGTGGTTCAGATTTATTGCAATTATCACAATAGTGATTGACTTCTTTAAATGAAATTCCAGCCACCTACATCAGAGACACGGAGGATGGAGGGATCACATTCTTCTCACAGCAGACAAGGACAGACATAACAAAAACTGATCCCTCTTCTGGGAAACCTTCCTACCTAAGTGAGTGGGTGAGGTTCTGGTGAGAAGAAGAACGGTTAGCAGGCGAAGTCATGACCATTCTTTCACAAACTAGCTGTGATCTTTAAAGGGTCAGTCCACACAAAACGAATCTTTTTGGCTTTCAGCGGATTGCAGTAGGTGGAGTAATTTCCTGGCTTATTGCTTTAAGATCTCAGCAGTGGA
This sequence comes from Lithobates clamitans, assembly GCA_037952925.1. NCBI lineage: Eukaryota > Metazoa > Chordata > Amphibia > Anura > Ranidae > Lithobates > Lithobates clamitans. The sequence continues at coordinate 62,224 of JBBGZY010002561.1, read as the reverse complement.
ATTCCCGGCTCCACCCACCAACCCTTATATGGAGGTGCCACGCTCCCTGTTGGATTGCTTACCCATTGGCAACTTTCTCATTCCTGTCCTCTAAGGTTCTGTCTTAAAATAACTGGAAATAGCGGGGTGCTGTTGAGCGGAGACTGAGGATTCGGAAATGTTTTCCCTGCCTCCTACAAAGTTACAATGTTGAGGGAGACTGTGGAAATGCCTCCTCCTGCCTGCAACAGACTGATGACATCATCTCAGCCTAGGCAATGTCTGGAGTTAATGGCTGACTCTGTCATAGGAGGAGCTTTTCTGTTTGTTAGAGAATGTCAGGAATTTATTCATGCAGACTTGTACAGCTACTGAAATATTCACTTTAAAATCAGTTTTGTACATGTGACATGTGGTATACATTGTGCACACAGCCTCGGCTATCGTATATTCTCAAAATTACTAAATAATTTCTCTTCATTCTTGTATGCGGGAAGTCAGGAGTTAATGTTCATAAATAAGAAGGAAAATGTGCAACAATTTTGTATGTCATTCCTACCTTTTAATTACATGCAGTGTGCGGAAAAACACCACTCCCTCCTCGCTAGGAAATATACCTTAGGAGCAAATATTTGCACTAGTGCTGAGGTTACGGTAGAGCCGGCGGTGACACAGGTTCTTAACCGTTTCATCGGCAGGGCTGTCCAGCCTTGGTCCTCGAGGGCCAAATACAGTACAGGCCCCAGAACATCACAGGCCAATTCAATTACTTAATATTCAGCATGGACTGGAAATTATTTTCATTGATCACACAGCGAGGTATTAATGTAACATTTAGCTAAAATTGGTTTTATTCATAGGTTCCACCAAGAATTCATTAATAGATTCATTGGTTCCACCAATAATTAATTCATAGATTCATAGGTCCTGTCATTAATTCATAAATACATTTGATTTAAAAATCCACCATTAATTAATCATTAGATTCATAGGTCCTGTCATTAATTCATTAATACATTTAAACGTCCACCATTAATTAATTAATAGATTCATAGGTCCCACCTATAATTAATTTATACTTTCATAGATCCCACCAAAAATTAATGAATACATTCATAGGTCCTACCAATAATTAATTAATAGATTCACAGATCTCACTATTAATTCAATAATAGATTTGTAGGTTCAGCCAATAATTCATTAATAGATTCATAAGTCCACCATTAATGAATTAATAGATTCATAGGTCCCACTAATAATTAATTATTAGATTCATAGGTCCTACCAATAATTAATTTATACTTTCATAGATCCCACCAATAATTTATAAATACATTCATAAGTCCTACCAATAATTAATTAATAGATTCATAGGTCCCACCAATAATTCATTATTAGATTCATAGGTCCCACCAATAATTCATTATTAGATTCATAGGTCCCACCAATAATTCATTATTAGATTTGTAGGTCCCACCTATAATTCAATATTAGATTCATAGGTCCCACCATTAATTCATTAATCGAGTCATAGGTCCCACCAATTATTCATCAATAGATTCATGGGTCCCACCAATACTTCATTAATTGATTTATTAGTCTTTCATTAATTCATTACAAATGCATAGGTCCCACCATTAATTCATCAATAGGTTCAAATGTCCCATAATTAATTTATTAATAGATTCATAGGTGCCACCCTTAATTAATTAATAGATTTGTGGGTCCCACCATTATTTGATAGTTTCATGGGTATCCCCATTAATTAATTAATAGATTCTTAGGTCCATCATTAATTCATGAATAGATTCATACGCCCTGCCATTAATTGATTAATAGTTTCATAGGTCCCACTAATAATTCATTAATAGATTCATAGGTCCACCATTAATAGATTTATAGGTCCCACCATTAACAGATTTATAGGTCCCACCATTAAATCATTAATAGATTCATAGGTCCTACCATTAATTCATTAATAGATTCATAGGTCCACCATTAATAGATTCATAGGTCCACCATTAATAGATTCATAGGTCCACCATTAACAGATTTATAGGTCCCACCATTAACAGATTTATAGGTCCCACCATTAACAGATTTATAGGTCCCACCATTAAATCATTAATAGATTCATAGGTCCACCATTAACAGATTTAAAGGGCCCACCATTAACAGATTTATAGGTCCCACCATTAACAGATTTATAGGTCCCACCATTAACAGATTTATAGGTCCCACCATTAAATCATTAATAGATTCATAGGCCCACCATTAACAGATTTATAGGTCCCACCATTAATTCATTAATAGATTCTATTCCAGCATGACTGTGCCCCTGTGTACAAAGCCAGCTCCATAAAAGCTTGGTGTGGAGGAACTCGAGTGTCCTGCACAGAGCCCTGACCTCCTCCCTACTGAACACTTTTGGAATGAATTGGAACCTTGATGGTGAGCCAACATCAGCACCTGACCTCACAAATAATCTCAAATCTCCACAGACAACCTCCAAAATCTTGTGGAACATTATTAAATAAGAGTGGAAGAGAGATAAAGAGAGATAAAGAATGAGGTATAGAGATAAACCCAGGGCTGGTGCTACCACTAGGCAAACTAGGCGGCCGCCTAGGGCGCTCTGCTGCCTAGGGCGCCCGGCCACTGGTGTTCCTACTCTCTCCTCTCAACTAAGTCTCTGCATCAGCAAGCAGCTGCCTCTTCATTCGCACATGGTGCCAGAGGTGCAGCTGCAGCGGGGGACTGTGTCTGTGTCCCAACTCCCAAATAAATGGAAGCAAGCAAACATTCATTGATGGGCGCTGGTGTGGCTGCTTTGATGGGCGCTGGTGAGGCTGCCTTTAATGAGCGCTGGTGAGGCTGAATTTGATGGGCGCTGGTGAGGCTGCCTTTAATGGGCACTGGTGAGGCTGCATTTGATGGATGCTGGTGAGGCTGCATTGATGGGCGCCGGTGAGGCTCCATTTGATGGGCCATGGTGAGGCTGTATTTGATGGGCCATGGTGAGGCTGCATTGATGGGCACTGGTGAGGCTGCATTTGATGGGCGCTGGTGAGGCTGCATTTGATGGGCGCTGGTGAGGCTGCATTTAATGGGCACTGGTGAGGCTGAATTTGATGGTCGCTGGTGAGGCTGAATTTGATGGGCACTGGTGAGGCTGCATTTGATGGGCGCTGGTGAGGCTGCATTTGATGGGCGCTGGTGAGGCTGCATTTGATGGGCGCTGGTGAGGCTGCATTGATGGGCGCCGGTGAAGCTCCATTTGATGGGCACTGGTGAGGCTGTATTTGATGGGCCATGGTGAGGCTGCATTGATGGGCACTGGTGTGGCTGCATTTGATGGGCCATGGTGAGGCTGCATTGATGGGCACTGGTGAGGCTGAATTTGATGGGCGCTGGTGAGGCTGCCTTTAATGGGCACTGGTGAGGCTGCATTTGATGGATGCTGGTGAGGCTGCATTGATGGGTGCCGGTGAGGCTCCATTTGATGGGCACTGGTGAGGCTGTATTTGATAGGCCATGGTGAGGCTGCATTGATGGGCACTGGTGAGGCTGCATTTGATGGGCGCTGGTGAGGCTGCATTTGATGGGCGCTGGTGAGGCTGCATTTAATGGGCACTGGTGAGGCTGAATTTGATGGTCGCTGGTGAGGCTGAATTTGATGGGCACTGGTGAGGCTGCATTTGATGGGCGCTGGTGAGGCTGCATTTGATGGGCGCTGGTGAGGCTGCATTTGATGGGCGCTGGTGAGGCTGCATTTGATGGGTGCTGGTGAGGCTGCATTTGATGGGCGCTGGTGAGGCTGCATTTGATGGGCACTGGTGAGGCTGCATTTGATGGGCACTGGTGAGGCTGCATTTGATGGGCACTGGTGAGGCTGCATTTGATGGGCACTAGTGAGGCTGTATTTGATGGGCGCTGGTGAGGCTGCATTTGATGGGCGCTGGTGAGACTGCATTTGGAGGGCGCTGGTGAGGCTGCATTGTTGGGCGCTGGTAGGCAGCATTTGATGGGTGCTACATTAAAAAGGTGGGGTATACATGGTCATGGAAAAGGAGGTGGAGTCAGGGATGGAGCCGGGGGGGGTGGCAAAATGAGGTTTCGCCTAAGGCAGCCATTCTCAACCAGGGTTCCTCCAGAGGTTGCTAGGGGTTCCTTGAGCTGTAGCTGATGAACCGCCCTATTTGATGATGTCAACAGAGTTCAAGGTTCAGCACCACTTAGCAAAGCCAGCAGCATGACACCAAATATCTTTTTTAGCTGTCTTTAAGGGTGGCATTCTGAACACCACTTTAGGGGAACATTCTTCCTATTGACCACCAATGTAAGGAGCATTGTTCCTATTGAGCCCTGATGATTTGGTTTTAGGAAGGGTTCCTCGAGACATAAAAATTATTTTTGGTGTTGCTCTAGGGTTAAAAGTTGGGGAAAGCCTGGCCTAAGGTGTCAAAAATCCTTGCACCAGCCCTGGATTAACCTACTCTATGGACTTCAATAGAGAGATAAACCTGCCCTATGGACTTCAATAGAGAGATAAACCTGCCCTATGGACTTTAATAGAGAGATAAACTTGCCCTATGGACTTCGACAGAGGCTTCTACAGTGGTTGATTAACCATTAGGTGGAAATTTCAAGGATAGACCCCCAATCAGCTAACTAGACAATACAGGGGGCAGCAGCACAGTGACAAAGTCATCCCTCTGATCTCCTTACCTGTAAGCCCTTTGACAGTGTTAGACTGACAGTATCATACCAACCATTTGAGCCCTAATGGGCTTAGAGTTCTGACCCTCGCCGTCTCAGTGGTAATGCTGTGCAGAACACTACAGGAACCTAATATAAAGACATAAACTACCTTTACACCTTGAATTTAAAATACATTTCATATTTTTAATGAACACATAACTATATATATATATATATATATATATATATATATATATATATATATATATATATATATATATATATATATATATATATATATATATATATATATATATATATATATATATATATATATATATATATAGATATATAGATATCTATATATATATATAGATATCTATATATATATATATAGATATCTATATATATATATATATATATATAGATATATATATATATATATTTCTTTTTTATATTTGCCTAAAGTTCAGCTTTAAGCGTGGTACTTTGTGTACAGCTGCTGAGCCCCTTCCTCAGGCTGGCTCCTGGTGACACCAATGCTGGGAATAGGGTCCAATACTCCTCGCCAGTCTCCACCGCGCTCTGGAGGAAAGGTGGAGAAGTGATTGATTGACAGACTCCAGTTTTACAATCCTCCGGAGTCTTATAGAATATACCTGTTTATTTCAAGAAGGACGCCCGTCACTGAAAGTAGAGGGATTTTTTTTTTTTTTCAGGTCCGTCTGAGCTGAGTTTAGAAAAAGTGAGGAAAAGAAAAGAAATCTGCTTGTACAGCTTGTACATTAAATACCAGCCAGCCGATCAATATTCATAGGGCGACGTGCCTCTTTCTACCAGACCCTTATTAACCCCCTTTGCGGCATGAATATTAATAAGCTCATTTCTAGCACATCTGCTTGGTAAAAGGGTTAGATCAGGCTTAGAAAAATATTTTAAAATTGTTTCACATCCTATTGGACAAAAAAAACTGATTTTCTTTTATTTAAAGTTTTATTTCATTGAAACTATTTATTTATTATGTTTTCTTTTACTTTTTGTTTGTTTGCTTAGTGTCTAATTCATTTTAAGCTTTTTTTTTTTTTTAATTTAATTTAATTCTTTTTATTTCTCTTTGCACTTTTTTTTTCCCTTTTTTTTTTTGCTTTTTTTCATCTTCTTTTTTCTTGTTTTTTTTTGTTTTTTTTGTTTTTTATTATTTTATTGTTTGCATGTCTCTACATATATTTAGAGGAATAATCAAAAAAAATAAATAGAGGCCAACACCAGGTTACTCCACCCACCCCTGGCATTTATTTTTTATGTAAATGTTGTAATTATTTTATACTTTATCATTTTTTTTACTTATTCGTACATATACCATTGTTCCATGGGCCTTAATCCTATTTGTGTGACATCAGGAATCCTCTTCTTTCTTTGGGGGTGGGCGGGGGGTGGGTCCCAATTGCTGCAGAGAATGGTATTGCATTATCTCTTGTTTGCTGCCACAGCAGCCTGTTTGTTTGTTTTTTGCTAGTGTTCGGTACCCTGTTTCCCCGAAAAAAAGACCTAGCGTGATTGTCGGTGATGGCTGCAATATAAGCCCTACCCCCCAAATAAGCCCTACCCTGTTTCCCCAAAAATAAGCCCTACCCTGAAAATAAGACCTACAAGGACTTTAACTAGGGCTTATATTGCAGCCATCACCGACAATCACGCTAGGTCTTATTTTCGGGGAAACAGGGTATGTTCTACTGTACTCCCCTTTGTTTTCCTGTAGTTACACCAGCTTGTAAGTAGACCCTTCCTTCCTCTCCTTGCTCTATTGTTCATTTCATTTATGTAGAGTAAGGAAGCTTCACCCTAAACTGTCTTTTTTACCAAAAAATAAAGACCAGAAAAACACCCCATGCATACCTCCCAACATTTTGAGATGGGAATGAGGGACACCTACTAACAAATGTATGTAGGCATAGGACACGCCCCCTGCCACACCCTCTTAAAGGAGAATTAACCCCCAAAAAAAAAGGTTAAGTAAATCCACAAGGACATTTTTTTACCACTACTATTCCTTTATTTTGGCTTTTAAAATGTACAAATGCAGCAATTTAGAATTTGGATGAAAGGTTTAGCACTGGGGAACACTTTTTGAAAGATAAAAAGTGCATTTTATACACAACTATATAGATCAGACCAAAATGAGGGACAAATGAGGTGGAATGAGGGACAGAGGCTCCGAATCAGGGACCGTCCCTCGAAATCAGGGACAGTTGGGAGCTATGCCCCATGTTTTTGGTGAGTTAAACTGCCTGTGGATCTCTTCAAGACAGAAAGTTACTTTCCATACAGACTGGGTCAGAAGGTATGCATTTTGCATAAAGCAGAGCACAAAGGAGAAATAAAGTTATAAAGCTAGTCTGTCGGAAAGATCCATTAAAGGCGCCACATCCCTTATTTTTAAATAAAACATAGAGAAAAGGAATTGGGACTTTTCAAGCGCATACAAAGACAATGAATTCAGAAAAATAGAAAATGTATTTATATTTAAAAATTCATAAATGAAAATATAAGAATTCCACAATAGATCAGTAGCAAATACCAACAAAAGTGTAATTGTATCTCTACATGTTTCGCCTCTTACGGCTTCTTCAGGAGATTCTGTAACAATAAACACTGTGTATGCAGACTGATCACTTTTGAAAAGATTTTTTCAAAGTTGTAATCATCAATAATTGTGGAAAAGCATATGAGAACATTTGAGAGCATCGTAGAGAAGGGTAATAGACTGGGAAGATCCTAGGTCCATCTATTGTTCACTGAAGCGCTGCATGCCTTACTTCCTTCTGTGGACCAAACCTGGTTCGGTCCACAAAGTGATCAGTCTACATACACAGTGTTTATTGTAACAGAATCTCCTGAAGAAGCCGTAAAAGGCGAAACATGTAGAGATACAATTACACTTTTGTTGGTATTTGCTACTGATCTATTGTGGAATTCTTATAGTTTAATTTTCTGAATTTTTAAATATAAATACATTTTCTATTTTTCTGAATTCATTGTCTTTGTATGCGCTTGAAAAGTCCCAATTCCTTTTTTCTTGTTCACCATCCCTGGCTAGTGAATAAGGCTACTCTGGTACTTCTTCAGACTTCCATAACTGGCCTCTGATAACCGGAGTGGTTGTCCCTTGATAGAGACAGTGTCTCCTTTATCTGTGACCTTGATCCTCACCTGCCTCTGGTAACATTAGTGGTCATCCCATGTGGCAACTGCTTCTCCCTCACCGCTGGCAACGATGCGGTTCCCTGTGCAGTGGAACCTCTGCAACTTGGTTGGGCCTCCGGCTTGAAAGCCCCAGCCCCGTGCTACTTCTCTCAAACCTGGATAGGCCTCAGACAGCCTAGCAACCAGGTGCTCCTGGGATAGGCCTCAGGTTTCTGGCCTAGCAACCCAGAGCCTTGTAGCACACGTCCACCCAGACAGCCGTCCAGGTGCCACAGAACCCCAATCACCTGACTCCTCCCGAATAAATATGCCCTCCCAGCAGGCCATGGGACTAAAGAAACCCCCGACAATTGGCTGAGAAAACCCATCCACCCCTAGTCTGGATTCACTATGCCCTTATCATTCTGATGCCACAGGCAACAGTGCCACCTAGTGACAGAAGAGAGAGGTGCATCAAATCCAGAGATAGGGAAAAGTCAGGGAATCAATCCTCCCTAACAATTAGCCGCCAGGCTAGTTACCACCTAGCAAACTAAATTTGTTAACAACCCAGCTTACAACCAGGGTGCAACACATGTATATTGATTGGGGTGACCTTACCTTGGGGTTAGGATAGGAAATTGAATGGCACCCTGAAGCCCCTAAAGAACGCACCTACAACACATGACATGCACTGTGGTGCTCTGCAGTACAGAAAAAAATAAAGTAAGACAATTTTGTTACATTTGGCCAATTCAAAATGAAATTCCAAAGTATGATACATTGTATTACACTACAACAATGATAGAGACAGTGTGACCATCCCCTATAGATTCTTCATACAATGATAGAGACAGTGTGACCATCCCCTATAGATTCCCCATTCAATGATAGAGACCGTGCGACCATCCCCTATAGATTCCCCATACAATGAGAGAGACAGTGTGGTCATCCCCTATAGATTCCCCATTCAATGATAGAGACAGTGCGACCATCCTCTATGGATTCCCCATACAATGATAGAGACAGTGTGACCATCCCCTATAGATTGTCCATACAATGATAGAGACAGTGTGACTGTCCCTATAGGTTCCTCATACAATGATAGGAGACCACCTCCTATAGACTCCTTATACATTGACAGAGACCATTTAAATATCCCCTATAGGTTCCTCATACAATAATAGAGATTGTGTGATGGCCCCCTAAAGGTTCATACAATAACAGAGGCAGTGTAACTGTCCCCTATAGATTCCTCATACAATGGTAGAGACAGTGTGGATGTCCCCTGTAGATTCCTCATACAATGATAGAGAGAGTGGAAACATCCCCTATAGATCTCTTACACAATGAAAAAGACAGTGTAAATGTCCCCTATAGATTCCTCATACAATGATAGAGACAGTGTGAATATCCCCTATAGATTCCTCATACAATGATAGAGACAGTGTGAATATCCCCTATAGATTCCTCATAAAATGATAGAGACAGTGTGACCGTTCCCTATAGATTCCTTACAAAATGATAAAGACGGTGTAAATGTGTCCTATAGGTTCCTCATACAATGATAGAGACAGTGTGACTGTCCCCTATAGATTCCTTGCATAATGCTAAAGACAGTGTGACCATCCCCTATAGATTTCTTGCATAATGATAAAGACGGTGTGACCGTCCCCTATAGATTCCTCATACAACGATAGAGACAGTGTGACCATCCCCTATAGATTCCCCATACAATGATAGAGACGGATTGAACCCCCCTATAGATTCCCCATACAATGATAGAGACAGTGTGACCATCTCCTATAGATCCTCCATACATTGATAGAGACGGTGTGACTGCCACCTATAGAATCCCCTTACAAAAATAGAGACAGTGTGACTGTGCCATATGGATTCCTCATACAATGATAGAGACAGTGTGAATATACCCTATAGATTTCCCGTACAATGATAGAGACAGTGTGAATATCCCCTATAGATTCCTCATACAATGATAGAGGCAGTGTAGATATCCCCTACAGATTCCTTGTACAATGACAGAGACAGTGTGAATATCCCCTATAGATTCCTCGTACAATGATAGAGACAGTGTGGATATCCCCTATAGATTCCTCATACAATGATAGAGACAGTGTGAATATCCCCTATAGATTCCTCATACAATGATAGAGACGGTGTGACCATCCCCTATAGATTCCTTGTACAATGATAGAGACAGTGTGAATATCCCTCTATAGATTCCTCATAAAATAATAGAGACAGTGTGAATATCCCCTATAGATTCCTCGTACAATGATAGAGACTGTGTGACCATCCCCTATAGATTCCTCGTACAATAATAGAGACAGTGTGAATATCCCCTATAGATTCCTCGTACAATGATAGAGACTGTGTGACCATCCCCTATAGATTCCTCGTACAATGATAGAGACAGTGTGAATATCCCCTATAGATTCCTCGTACAATGATAGAGACAGTGTGAATATCCCCTATAGATTCCTCGTACAATGATAGAGACAGTGTGAATGTCCCCTATAGATTCCTCATACAATAAGCGGGATCATGTGTCGGTGTCAGTGATGGAGATTAGCGGGCGCTCCCACTACTTTCACTTGCTGTCAGTTTATCTTTTGATCAAATAGTAAACTTCCGCTACCTGCAGATCAGGGCAGAAGTTTTCTTTTCTTCGTTGCTTTCATGTCCCCGGCGTATGTTTGTCTTTTTTATCTGTTTCTCTTCACATAATATCCGGTAGCTGGTTCCTTCCAATAATACGTCTAGAAAACATTGTTATCTGTGTGCCGAGCGGCAATAACACGGGTCATATAAGTTGCCATACCATGCCATGCTTAGATGGTGGAAGATTCACTGCTCAGCTACTGCAGTATCGGCCAATTTTAGAGCCCTTTGACGCTGTTCCGGTGTCATTCGACCGCACCATAGGAGCAACGCAGCTTACTCGCAGGTTTTGTGCGCTCTCCATTGCATTGCATTGCATTATGTCCCATGGTTTTGGTGTACTTTCTGTAAGTTTACCAAAGCTCCTGCATTCTGCATCTTTGGTGCACTTTCAAAACATCTGGAGCCGCTGTATCCCAATTTCTGCAGCTACGTTGCCATTTAAGGGGGGCCACCACCGCAAGACAACTTGGATTGTTCTCAGACTGCTGCAAAGGAAGTGGGTGAGAGCAGAAGTGTAACTCAGAACCTTCAGGGCTCTGGTGCAAGAAACCATGAAGGGCCCCCATGGCCAGGGCCCTTCCCACTGATCCCGCAGCGGCTCACCTTCTTGCCGTCTTGGGGTCCCCACATGGTGGTGGAACACCAGGGTTCAGTCGCAAGTACGACGTTTGGGAACCCTGTAGTTCCGCTACTGGTGTCTGTTTTTATTTTTGTTATATTTTTTTCTTTTATTATTATTATTGTTTACCATTTTATTTATTTATTTCAATTTTATTTTGTATTATTTGTTTGAATTTTTTAGGTCTCCCCTGTTTGGGGGGGGGGGGGGTCTTTGGTGAACTATCAGGGGTCTAAACAGACCTCTAATGTTTCACCTTTGAGACAGAGTAAGGAGATTGAGACTCTGTACAGAGGCTCCCTGTTTATTCATAAACCGAGGCATAGAAAACACAGTTTACTATGCCTCAGCTATGAATGAAAAAAATACTGATCACTGAGTCTATTCATTAAGACAAGGAAGGGGGTGGGTAAATGTGCCCTGTGACAAACCTAGCCAGAAAAGAGGCTTTTGGAGGGGACTGAATGCCAGCCCCCTGTATTCCAATGTTCTATTGTGTTTGTCTGCCTTGGATCACAGGATGTGTATTGCTGTGAGGAAAGAGGTAGGGGGGATTCCTCCAGCTGCCCCCCTGTTAAGACTGTTTACTGATGAGAAGTTAAGCACACCTGACCTGTGTGTCCATTGTCATTGGACAGTTTAACCCGCCCTGTTTTCCAAGGGTGGGGGGGGGGAAATGTTTTGAAGTGGGATCTGTATAACATGTGTTTTTTGGAATAAAGATTCATTCCTGCTTGGAACCTGAAGACAGAGCTGTGTCTCGTTTTTGGGGTGGATTATTTGTATGGGTTCCTTGTTTGGCTGATTGGGGTGTTCGGTAGCTGCCTTTGTGTTTGGGTATGAAATGTCCTAAACGACTTTAACCCCTTTCATACTCGGGGTGTCGTTACATGCCCCTTCCCTTCTCTCCATCCTGACAGTTTCCCCCATAGCAGCTGGCGGGAAGTGGAAGGTGGGGAAACCTGGCAGCGCTGCGGGGGGAGGGGGGGGCAACGTCACAGGGGTCAAGGGCAGCAGGACTGGGATAGGAAGGTGGCAGAGGTGGCATGTAGAACAATGCCCTTTATTTCCTTCCCGCAGCTGCAAAATGTCTGTGGGACAGAGAGGAGCAGAAGCGGCCATTCAGCGGCTGCGTGGAGGGATCGGTTCCTCTATATGCCACTGTCCTCACCAGCCCTTCTATCCAGATGTACAGGGGGCCACATGGGCTCCCTGGAGCATGGGGACGGGTCGCAATGGCGACCTCTGTACATATGCCCCTGAGTGAGAGGGTCGCTGACCAACATGCTAGCGATATACTTTACAGCTAGTTCTTGTTTGCCATGCAGGCATAGCCATGCTATGATCGTTCACTAACACTGTCCCTAATAGGAGTCAAATACCTTGTTGCCATCTATTGCTGGGAGTTGCAGCCATCACCCCTGAAGCTGCTACTAAACTCAGACTTGGCTTACCCCCCCCCCCCCACCATGGCATACTTTTTACTTCAACTACATTTGCCTTCGCTTAGTCAACTTAAAGGGGCATCCCTACTGACTGACCCCTTTCTGTTGAACTTCCCCCTTGACTCTTACACTGTTTGCACGTCAACAATAAAGGGCCCCAACTGAACCGGCAGAAGCTTCTACCAAAGGACTGTTCAGACACAAGGGTCTGCTTGTAAGCAGCACTGGTTTGCAGGATATTAAACAAACTTTCAGTCCTAAGCCTTGACTCTCCCAACTCAGCTCCCTCATGCAAATTAGCCTGCCATTCTTATTATCAGCCATCTGCAATCACTTAGGGTGTGACCTCCTGGTCACAAAACTATTGTTTATGCTCTTCGAACTGCAGTATATGTTTAGTCTAACCTTAAAGGTACCTTAGTTATTTGCAAACCAGATAGAAAGCATAGGTGCCGCTCAGGCTCTTTAGAGGGTCATTATCTGATGCCAACTGCGGGGAGTGCCTGCCGGGAACGGAGCTGGTCTCAGCTCCAAATGTTACCATGTAGCAGGAAAGGTATCCCAGAAGCCACACATCACAAGTCCTCTGTAAAGAAGTATGTGGCAGTCTCAGCCAGGGCTCTAACCAGGTCACGCCCCAACATGTTTCTTTTTGCCCCAGAGCTTAATCATGGGGCAGAGTGAAACGCATTGGGGGCATGGCCTGGTTGGAGCCCTGGCTGAGACTGCCACATACTCCTTTACAGAGGACTTGCAGTGATGTGTGGCTTATGGGATCATTTTCTTGCAATCTTAGTTAATTGCACTGTATTTGTTTTGCACTATTTTATCACATGTTAACTTTCATTCAATGAATTGTTGTATTGCCCTACCACTTTGGTCTGCCAGTACAACCTATTTTATAGCAGTCAGCGTGTGTCCTTCTTGTGGGACTGCCTGGAGACCCTGGCCAAGGTATTCTGGTGGTGTCAGCAGGAGTGAGGTTCCACCTAGGGCCAGAGAAAGAGCAGAGGACCCAATACTATTAGCGGCTCCTGCAGGGGTAGCGCTACATGTGGGGGCTCGTCCGGGATTCCTCTGCATGACAAATGCCCATATTCGCCAGCACACCACGGATCACAGATTACGTCCAAATCTTTTTTGGGAGAAAGATCACATCGCAGAAGACATAGTGCAACGTTTCAGAGCCAGACAGGACCCCTTTGTCAGGCCCATGAGTTAGAAGAAGGTGAAGTGGATCCTACAGCTGTTGTTGAGTGGTGTCGGTAACAAAAATGGGCAACTGGACTTGTGTGTGGTGCTCGACATACCCGGTGGGGCCTAGATGGAAGAACAGGTCAAACAGGTGCTAGCCAAGCAAGCTCCAGGTCATCGGGTGTACATACTGGATCTGAGGGCCAATCCGGGTGCAACCCACACCTATGTTCTTACCAAGTGGAAGAAAGGGATCCCTTAACTCAGGGGTGTCAAACTCAATTTCATCATTGGCCGCATCAGCATTATGATTGCCCTCAAAAGGGCCGGTTGTATCTGTAAGATTAGATGTCCTGCGCATCCCCTCCCCTTACATTAGATGTCAAGAGCCGCTCCACATCAGAAGTTGAGTCCCCCACTCTCCCTTACATCACAGTGCACCCCCCCCCCCTTCCTTATGCTTTCAATCGGGCCCTAATAATAAAAAAAGTAATTAAGACACATTTTGGGGTTGGTTTAGTAAAAGCAAATAGACTGTGCACTCTGAAAAAGCATTTGTTCCAGAGCTTAGTAAATGAGGAAAAGCTTCCCTTTGCAAAGAATACCCAATCACATGCAAGGGAAATAAAAAAAAACAAAACAGCATTTTTGCTTTCTTATGATTGAATGATGGAAGTCAGCAGAGCTTCCCCTCATTTACTAAGCTCTGGAGTAACTGCACTTGCTTTTAGTAAATGAACCTCATAGTTGGAATAAAAAAAATGCCAGTGAGGAAAGGTTGGTATCACACAAGGAGCGGGCAGCGATCTCTCAGCAAGGTGCCCATGTACCAGTCGTTGGAAGGGAAGCCGCAGCTTAAGGGGCCTATCGGAGTGTTTGCCGTAGGATTCAGGTGCTTTTGTTTCCTCTGTGTGATTTGTCAGGCCGGCTTCCGCCGCACATAACTCACATTCTTGAGGAAGAAAGCCCAGATCAGAAGCTTAGAGGAGCTGATTGTAGATATTTGTACTGCCTGCCCTGCCTTGATCCAGCATGAGAACATAAGCCGGGGCACAGGCTGGGAGAGGATGATGTGCCCGGTACGCCGTGCCAAGATATTAGGAGATAACCGTCTGATGAAGCCAACGCTTCTCCCTCAGCGTGGAGGTCTGTATTTGATAAATTATATAAGTCCCTCTCCTGATAATACAACCTTCCATTTTGGCTGGAGTAGAAAATAGTTCAACCCGACCTCCGTCCTTCCCTTCAGTCTCGCACAGGTGAATCGGCTCCTCTCCTGGACTGAAACGGCTTCCTCTGATTTCACTGCACACTGTGAGCGTCTCATGATGTGCATTAGAAGCTGCAGCAAGTCAGATTGAGCCTGCCTCATTTCCTGGCTGGAGGACGCCCAGCATCATCTAGCGCTTTCCTCCCCAGCCTGACTGTCCCTGGCCTACCATTGGATCATTAGATTTCAGTCCTGAGGCCAACCATGATTTGCTGGCATTGCATAGAGCAGAGTTTGTCAATCTTTTTTCATTCTTGGCACCCCTTGAAACTATGCAAAATATTGAGGAACCCCGGTCTAAAATGGGGTCCCCCATAACGCCAGAAGGCCCCGATTTCACAGCAAAGTCCTCATCCCCTTCACATCAGGGTTATTAATCCCCCCCCACCCCATTACATGAGAGCCCTCATTCCTCAATGCTTTTCACACCAGAGAACTCACCCCCACTCCTTGGTCTCCCCCCCTTCACATCAGAGTCCTCAGTCCTCCCGTTAAACATCAGAGCCCTCACCCCCACCCCCACCCTTCACAGCAGAGTCTTCATCCCCTTCACATCAGATCCATAATTCCCCCACTCCATCACATGAAAGCCCTCATTCCTCAATGCTTTTTACATCAGAGAACTCCCCCCCCCCCCCCCCCCGCCCTTCACAGCAGAAAAGGGAAATGCTGGCATAGAGAAGCCAGTGATAATGTCAGAAAAAAGGTTTTACTGAAAAATGTCATTATCAATATTAGTTTGAAGGGGGAACCAGATAGATCAAATATAAGCCGATTAAACTTCAACTTTGACTACTTGCAGTCCGGGCCAATGCTGAAAATTCTCTCATACATGTAAAATTCTGCATTTTTGTGCTAGAAAATTACTTAGAACCCCCAAATATTATATATATATGTAAAGCAGGGCCTTAGAGAATAAAATGTTGTGCAATATTTGGACAGTGGTTTATCAAATGCAAATTTTATGGAAAACATACACGTAAATGAATTTTACTATGCACAAACACAATAGAATACCCAATTTTTTCATAAAACCTAAGAGCTGATGTTACGCCGAGTAAACAGATGCCTAATATGTCATGCTTTAAAATTGCACACGCCCGTGAAATGGCGGCAAACTACGGCGCCTAAAAATCTCCATAGGCGACGCTTTAAAAACCTTTTACAGGTTACCGGTTTAGAGTTACACAGGATGCTAGAATTATTGCTCTCGCTCTGATGTTCACAACGATACCTCACATGTGTGGTGGGATCACCGTTTACATATGCATGCGGGACCTACGCGCCTTTGCGTATGAGAACGGGGGGTGGGCACTTTAAAACATTTTTCATTTTATTATTTATCTTATTTAATTGACCTATTGTTTTTTTTTTTTTTACACTGTACCTTATTTTTTTTTGAAGTCAACTTTATTGCTATCACAAGGGATGAACACTATCCCTTATAGCTAGGGCAGTGACAGGTACTTTTTATTCTATTAGACCCCAAATCTCTCCTCTGCCCTCCTAAGCATCTGATCAGCTCTTGGGCATCAGATATGGCCGTTTGCACTGTTACCGTAGCGTAGAGAAGGTGGCTGGGGGGGGGGGGGGTAGTGGACTCCTTTCACCTTCTGTAAAATTGATCCAGGGAGTGGAAGGTGTAGGAAATTGCTGGCTCTAAAAAATCATATCTTGATCATTGCTGCAGCGATGACTGAGATATCACCTTTTACTGTCCAGGGGCGTACGGTTACGTCCTAATGACGGGCAGCGGTTAAAGAAACCCTACAATGAAAGGGGGCGCCATTGCTGACCTCCTTCTGAAGGTACCAGTTGCCTCTTTATTTTTGTTAGCTATTCTGAGTCACTGACCTAAGTGTGCACACCAAAAAAAGTTAGACAGCCAGAAAATTAGCAACGTCTTTCGCTCAGGATTGAGTTTCTTGAAGCATTAATTGGTCCACATTTATAGAACAATATTTCTATGAGCGTCCTTTCCTTCTCCCTAATGCGCCAACAAAATCATCCCCCCCCCACCCCTCTTGTATTTCTGCAATTCCAAGTGAACAACTAATAAAAATAAACCGTCCTGCACTAAATTCCACGGCGGGGCAAGATTCCCTCCGTCGTTTCAGCGTCTTATAATCCCCTTAAACTCCGTTCAGACGTTGTGCCGGGACGCCGCCACGCCGTAGAGCGCCCCTAATCTGCGAGCGCGCTCCCTGCCAAGAAAAGAACATACGGTGGTTTTGTGCCCGGCGGCGACACCCGAAGACGAATGACCATTAGCCGTGCCTGTAGAGGTTTACATTTTGTGGTCGCCAGCGCCTGAGTCCCCCCCAAATATCCGGCCTTCATGGACCCAGGCCCGGGGAAATTCACATTAGCTGCAAAGAGCAAAAAAAAAGAGCTCAAAGCTTCTCTGCTGTGGGAAGATGGCTGTTGAAATTAGGAAAAACCTTAGTCCCTCTCCAGGGTACAGAGAGTGCCGGCACGGTGTTCCTGGCACAAGTACAGTGTATGTCAAAGGCGGGTATTTATACGGTTTAGCCCAGACCTTAATCCCGTGTTGGAAAGGCTTGGGGGTCGTGTCGTGGAGGTGTTGGGAAGACAGAGCCTTCCTATTGGGCTAATAGATCTATGGAAATTGTCCGTTGGGAATATCGCTCTGTGGAAGTCGAGGTTGCTGCTAAGAGTGATTTGTTAGTAAATAAACTGATTATCCGTTGTGCACAAATCAGGGTTGTCCAACGCAGGCCGCTGTGGGCCGTGTCCTGGTCGGCGGAATGTTTTTCCGTCACCTTCTGTCAGCACTTAGGAATAGGTTGAGTGATTTAAAAAAAAAAAATTATTCCCCTGAAAAGTGATCATAAAGCAGAAATAAACGTTTGCAAAAAAAAAAATGGCCCCCAGGAGTTTTATGCTATAATGTGGCGGTATGCATCAATATTAGCCCATTATGGCAGACGTACCTGGCAGGGTTCCAGTCTGTCACAGGCCCTTCCAGCTTCCTGGTCTTCCTTCCAGGTTTAACTCCTTGATTGGTCAGGATGACAATGATGTCACCCCCCTACCCATGCACACAGAGCCACATTATCATGGCACAGAGTCGCGCTGTAAATGTACACTGGGCTGCGCATGCATGGCAAACGCTGCCAGGCAGGAAGAAGAGTTCATGACAGAAGAGGGGCTTAGAATGTTTGAACTCAACTAAAAAGGTCTCTAAGATCGGCATTATATAAAGTAAAACCAATCAGTATAAAATGATTGTCCCATTTGGGAAGAGTATTTAGGATCATATGCTGCATTTCCCCACAGGAAGTTGTTTTGAATTTGCTACTTTGTAAAAAGGTCTTTTGACATCCACCACTAATTGTATCTGAATATTATCTTTTTATTTTTTGGGTAACACCCAGTGCCATAGTTGTGGGAATGTATTTATGTTTTAAATAATCGAAAGTAAATAATAGCCCCCACTATAGGAGAGTAAATAATAACCCCACTATAGGAGAGTAAATAATATCCCCACTATAGGAGAGTAAATAATATCCCCACTATAGGAGAGTAAATAATAGCCCCACCATAGGAGAGTAAATAATAACCCCACTATAAGAGAGTAAATGATAGCCTCACTATAGGAGAGTAAATAATAACCCTGCTATAGGAAAGAAAATAATAGCCCCGCTATAAGAGAGTAAATAATAGCCCCTCCATAGAAGAGTAAATAACAGCCTCACTATAGGAGAGTAAATAATAGCCCCACTATAGGAGAGTAAATAATTGCCCAGCTATAGGAGAGTAAATATTAGCCTCACTATAGGATAGTAAATAAAAAAAACCCTATAGGAGAGTAAATAATAGCCCCACTATAGGAGAGTAAATAATAGCTCCTCCATAGAAGAGTAAATAATAGCCCTACTAGAGGACAGTAAATAATAGCCCTACTAGAGGACAGTAAATAATAGCTCCGCAATAGGAGAGTAAATAATAGCCCCGCTATAGGAGAGTAAATAATAGCCACGCTATAGGAAAGTAAATAATAGCCCCACTATAGGAGAGTAAATAATAGCCCTACTATAGGAGAGTAAATAATAACCCCACTATAGGAGAGTAAATAAAAACCCCACAATAGGAGAGTAAATACTGGCCCCACTATAGGAGAGTAAATAATAGCCCTGCTATAGGAACGTAAGTAATAGCCTCACTATAGGAGAGTAAATAATAGCCCCACTATAGCAGAGTAAATAATTGCCCACTACAGGAGAGTAAATAATAGCCCCACTATAGGAGAGTAAATAATAGCCCCACTATAGGAGAGTAAATAATAGCCCCACTATAGGAGAGTAAATAATAGCCCCACTATAGGAGAGTAAGTAATAGCCCCACTGCAAGGAAACAAATTATAGCCCCGCTATAGGTGTGTAAAACATAGCCCTACTATAAGGAAATAAATAAAAGCCCTGCTATAGGAGAGTAAATTATAGCCCCTCTATAGACATTTTGGCACTTTATGTTTCACAATGCTTTAGGACTGCAGCCTCTTGTTTCCTGATTCCGCACTGAGCAGCCACTCGCTTTGATCTTGAAGCGCACTTTTAAAGCCGCAGTAACCAAGACACTGCTGGACTCTCAGGGGCTGATGGGAGAAAGTGATGTCATTTATCTATCCCTCTCTCTCGGCTTTAGCAATCATTTCCTCCTCACGGCACAATGATTAGGCCCCACTGCGCTAATTCCAACCAGATCCCCCCCCCCCCATATGGCGCCTTTTTTCCAGGAACAATATTATTATTATTTTGCAAGTGGCTGTTTTTATTTCAATTCCATCAACAAGTGATGTCCAATTAGCCGGCTTTCACAATCAGCCCCGTGGCCGGCTGCAATTAGCTTGTCGGAATTCGGTTTGCTTTTGTTAATTGGGCCTCTCGCCCTCCTGTCCGCTCGCAGATTCCGTGTCACCTCCAATTTATTTCATCGCAGAAGCCGCCAAGACCGAGGCGTGAGGGGCTGAAGGCTTCACAAGATTCCATGAACAAGAGGGAGGGATAGAGAAATGATCCCCGCTGACTGCAAGGCTGAATACACTTCTATTATATGATCCCCAACTTGCCTCCATTGTCAGGAGAGTCCCGGGACTGGGGGAGTGCGGATTCTGGAATTTATTGTCCCTGAAAACGTCTCTGAGATTGATTGATTGATTGATTGAGATTATATTTGTGGTGCTTCATTTGTTTCCTTTTCCCAACGCAATGGCCAAAGCTGGACATACACTATATTGTCAAAAGTATTGAGACGCCTGCCTTTACACGCACATGAACTTTAATGGCATCCCAGTCTTAGTCCGTAGGGTTTCAACTCTTCTGGAAAGGCTGTCCACAAGGTTTAGGAGTGTGTCTATGGGAATGTTTGACCGTTCTTCCAGAAGCGCATTTGTGAGGTCAGGCACTGATGTTGGATGAGAAGGTCTAGCTCACAGTCTTCACTCTAATTTATCCCAAAGGTGTTCTATCGGGTTGAGGTCAGGACTCTGTGCAGGCCAGTCAAGTTCCCCCACCCCAAACACGCTCATCCATGTCTTTATGGACCTTGCTTTGTGCACTGGTGAACAGAAAGGGGCCATCCCCAAACTGTTCCCACAAAGTTGGGAGCATGAAATTGTCCAAAATGTCTTGGTATGCTGACATCAAACCCAACCTCTGAAAACCAACCTCACACCATCATCTCCTCTCCACCAAATGATTTAGACCAGTGCACAAAGCAAGGTCCCAAGCTCCGTGACTCTATAGACGAGCTCTGGGACTAGAAGACGAGCTCAGGGACTCTATTGACGAGCTTCGAGACTTGAAGAAGAGCTATGAGCTCCAGGACTCTATAGATGAGCTTGGGGACTCTATGGATGAGCTCTGGGACTCAGAGACAAGCTCTGGGACTCTATAAACAACTTCGGGACTCTATAGACGAGCTCCGTGACTCCATAGACCAGCTCTGGGACTCAGAGACGAGCTCTGGGCCTCTATAGATGAGCTTCAGGACTCTATAGACGAGCTCTGGGACTCGTAGATAAGCTCCGGGACTCTATAGATGAGCTCCGGGACTCTATAGATAGACGAGCTCTGGAACTTGAGGCGATTCAGTTCGCATTTGCGGCGCTATACAAGTCTTTCATTCATTCATTCATTCATGGAACTCTATAGACGAGCTCCAGGACTCTATAGATGAGCTCCGGGACTCTATAGATGAGCTCAGGGACTCTTTAGATGAGCTCTGGGACTCTATAGATAGACAAGTTCTGGGACTCTATAGTTGAGCTTCAGGACTCTTTAGATGAGCTCTGGGACTCTATAGATAGACAAGCTCCAGGACTCTATAAATGAGCTCTGGGAATCTATCGACGAGTTCCAGGACTCTATATACGAGCTCTGGGATTCAGAGACAAGCTCCAGGACTCTATAGATGAGCTGCGAGACTCTATAGACGGCCTCTGGGACTCTATAGGCGAGTTCCAGGACTCTATAGACTAGCTTCAGGACTCTATAGACAGGCTCTGGGACTCTATAGACAAGCCCCAGGACTCTATAGACAAGCTCTGTGACTCTATAGATGAGCTCTGGGGCTCTATAGATGAGCTCTGGGGCTCAGAGACAAGCTCCAGGACTCTATAGACAAGCTCCAAGACTATAGATGAGCTCTGGGACTCAGAGACAAGCTCCAGGACTCTATAGACGAGCTCTGGGATTCAGAGACAAGCTCCAGGACTCTATAGATGAGCTGGGAGACTCTATAGACAGGCTCTGGGACTCTATAGGTGAGTTCCAGGACTCTATAGACGAGCTTCAGAACTCTATAAACGGGCTCCAGGACTCTATAGACAAGTTCCAGGACTCTATAGATGAGTTCCGTGACTCTATAGATGAGTTCTGGGGCTCTATAGACGAGCTCTGGGGCTCAGAGACAAGCTCCAGGACTCAATAGACAAGCTCCGAGACTCTATAGACGAGCTCTGGGACTCAGAGACAAGCTCCAGGACTCTATAGACAAGTTCCGAGACTTATAGACAAGCTCTGGGACTCAGAGACAAGCTCCAGGACTCTATAGACAAGTTCCGAGACGAGCTCTGGGGCTCAGAGACAAGCTCCTGGACTCTATAGACAAGCTCTGGGGCTCTATAGACGAGCTCTGGGGCTCAGAGACAAGCTCCAGGACTCTATAGACAAGCTCCGTGATTCTATGGGCGAGCGCTGGGACTCAGAGACAAGCTCCAGGGCTCTATAGACGAGCTCCGAGACTCTGTAGACGGGCTCTGGGACTCGGAGACAACTTCAACTCTGATTGTCATTTCACAATATGGAGAACATTCTACATTACAATGTAACACAAACCCCCTCCCTCTGTATTTGTCCAGATGTGTTTTACCTTCATTGACGGTTATGAATTCCATCACAGAAGTCTGAAAATAAACCGAGTGACAGAATCGCCCTCATTATTTTCTAGATCGATCGTTTGATTAGCGCAGTGCTGACCTCACATCAGTCTGATCTGTGAGATACTTTCATTTCTTACATTTCTCAAGTCTCTCATTCCATTGTGATCCCTCATCTTTATTTCATCGATCTTTTTATCTTGTGTGCCAAAAAAATGGAATCAATAAAGACTTGGCTTCCTCTGATTTCACTGCACACTGGGAGTTTCTCACAATCTGCATTAGAAGCTGCAGCAAGTCAAATAGAGAGAGCCTGTCTTATTTCCTTGCTGGAGGATGTCCAGCATCATCTAGCACTTTCCTCCTCAGCCTAAATGTCCATGGCCCCGCCCAGTGCCATCCTAATAGCACCATGGGCACCTGGGAAAAGTAATGCACTGCAGACCCTACCAGCCTGCATCAGTTGTCCCTACCACAGTGTCCCCTTACATCATGTTCCACTATCACAGTGCTCTGCCCCTCCCCACCCCAAAGCACATTGTCCCCATGTTGATGGGGACAAGGGCCTCCTTCCGACAACCCTGGACTGTGGTTATGGGGGTCTGCAGGCAGGGGGCTTATTGGAGTCTTTAAATCCCCTTTAACAAGGGGGCCCCAGATCCCACCCCCCCCCATGTGAATGAGTATGGGGTACATAGCACCCCTACCCATTCACCAAAAAAGTATAAAAATGAATAAAGACAGTACAAGAGTTTTTGACAATTCCTTTATTAAAAAATAAAAAAAACAATGTCCCCTGATGTAGATTCATCATCAATCACGACACCCGCTGCACCGCCAGACCCGGAAAAAAAACGCTGACTGCAGGCTCTGCCGTTTCACAGTTCTTATATAGGTAAGGGATGGGGCCATCTGGTGATGTCACCTGGTGGCACCGCCCCCTTGTGACGTCCCTGACCCAGCATGCACTGGAAGCATGCACTGAAGGCGATACCACCAGGTGACGTCACCAAAAATCCCCGCCCATTACCTATATAAGAACTGTCAAACAGCAGACCAGGTATTCGGTGGTTTGCCTTCGTCGTGGGCAGAATGTTTTTTTTCTCAGGTCTGGCGGTCTTTGCTGGATTGTGATGTCTCTTTGCTGAATATAAGGGGATGTCTCTTTGTTGGATTGAAATGCCTCTTTGCTGGATTGGGCGGTCACTTTGCTGAATATATGGGGATGTCTCTTTGCTAAATATATGGGAATGTCTCTTTGCTGTACTGGGCTGTCTCTTTGCTGGACTGGACCATCTCTTTGCTGGATTGGGATTTTTTTTGTGTGTTGAATGTGTCATCCTTGGGCCATCTCTTTGCTGAATATATGGAGATGTCTCTTTGCTGGTTTGGGCCAACTCTTTGCTAAATTATATGAGGATGACCCTCTGCTGGATTGGGCTGTCTCTTTGCTGAATATATGACCGCCCAAGCAAGGCAACTGCCCAATCCTGCAAAGAGATTGCCCAATCCTGCAAAGAGATGGCCCAATCCAGCAAAGAGACTGCCCAATCCAGCAGAGACATCCCCATGTAGCAAATTTTAAAAGATGACACATTCAACACACACAGCCAGGTCCTGCTAGTAGGCACCTGCACACCTTTTGAATGGAAGACCGCCTCCCTGCACACACAGCTATTCCAGTCAGAGGAATCCCCCAGAAGGAAAGTAGGCTGAGAGGAGACTGTGGGAGCTGCGATCTGCAGGCTGTAGCAATTTTTTTTAAAATGTCCGCAGCCAAGAGAACTATTTCTTTACTTTTGGGTGCCGGTGTAGTAATCACCTGTGCCAGACAAGTACATGACTGCTGCCTCAGCCCAACCCCTTCCTTCCCTACTGAAATGGCCAGGCTGGACATGGAAAGTAGCTCCGCACAGCAGCCAAGGTAACCTGGGGGGGGGGCCCATGGGACACCCAGCCATCTCCAGCCATGGTTGGGGCCCATGGGACGCCCAGACCCATTACATATGTATGCCCCCCCATGGCGGCCCTGCCTGTCCAGAATCTTAACATGCTAATTACACCCACATAGGTGTAGGGTGTTTGCCTCCCATGCCCCAAGTGCCTAGGTCTGCTCCCAACCTGGCTTATAACTGGGCATTGGCTCACCCATTACATCACTGCAGGAGGGCTCTACCTAAAAGAGACCTAGAACTTATGGACCCTATTTACTGTAACTAGACACTATTCTGTCACAGAGCCACCTAGTGGCAAAGTGGCTAACTGCACCTGCCCACATACAGGGGATCAGTGATAGAGAAGAGAGATTCATTTTTTTGGAAATTAGGGACAGCCCCCCTCACAAAGGAACACTTGGTAACTTAATTAAAATGCTGTCTGTTTCCATGCCTATTTACATAAAGTTGTGCCATTCATGGTATTCATATCGCTTTGTGGTCATACTGTTCCAAAAAAATGCCCATGGCATGCCACCTTATTTTACATCACACATGGCACAATGGCGCCGTGGGCCGGCCCTGCCAGGGAACGGCGTGGAATAAAGGGCCGTCTGTTCTGACTGAGCTGTTTTATATCTGCAGTGTGTGTGCCTACTCTCCCTAATTAGGTGTTAGGTAACAGAACGTACCAGAGCCGCAGCGGCCGGGGGAAAAGCTCCAACTAAAACTAGTTAGGATGAATTTATGCTTCCTCATTATTGGCGAGCCGGGCGTTCGCTCAGGTGATCTGATCGCAGGGCAGGGAACAATGACGATGGGAGCTTTATGTTGGGAAATAAGTTACGACTTCACAGATCCCATTGGAACAAGTCAAGTGCACATTAAAACAAGGCAGTGCAGCTGAAATAGAACAAAAATATCACAAAGTAATCTTTTCTGAGGTTAAATGTAAATTATCGCAGTAGCCAGGAATGAGCCGAGGGATCATGGAAAACTCTTTTTTTTTCTTTATTTATATCCAAACTTTCTAAAAAAAGGGACCAGTTTACCATCCTTCAGGCTTTGGGGAACAGGACTATGACCAATGGGCGTAGAAAATGCCTAGGGCTTGGGGGTCAATTGCAGTAAAATAACACCTGTAGACAGTAGGGAAAGGAATCATGCCCCATTATTGGTGTCAGTGTAGTAATAGTGCCCCATTATTGGTGTCAGTGGGAGGAATAATGCCCCATCATTGGTTTCAGAGGGAGGAATAGTGCCCCATTCTTGGTGTCAGTGGAAGGAATAGTGCCCCATCATTGGTGTTAGTGGGAGGAATAGTGCCCATCATTGGTGTAAGTGAGAGGAATAGTGCCCCATCATTGGTGTCAGTGGGAGAAATCGTTCCCCATCATTAGTGTCAGTGTAGGAATAGTGCCCATCATTGGTATCAGTGAGAGGAATAAGGCCCCATCCTTGGTGTCAGTGGAAGGAATAGTGCCCCATCAATGGTGTCAGTGGAAGGAATAGTGCCCCATCATTGGTGTTAGTGGGAGGAATAGTGCCCCATCATTGGTGTCAGTGGAAGGAATAGTGCCCCATCATTGGTGTTAGTGGGAGGAATAGTGCCCCATCATTGGTGTCAGTGGACCAAAACCTGACTTAGGAGTCTCTGTTGTGATCTTCGAGGATGACTTACTCCAAAGTGCCTTCAGAGAAGGCTTTTAAAGGAGAAGTGTGGACTTTGAAAAAAAAAACATGCATACTCACGCATAATCGGCATGATACTGCAGCTGACCTACGTCAGCTCTAAGGCTGAGAACTGAGTGATCACATGACTGCTGATCGCTCAACTCTTCAATGACTGTCAATCACCAATCTCTTCTCTGCCCCTCCAGCGCTCACTGAAGTGCCGGGCAGGAGAGGGGATGGGCACAGCTGATGACTAAGGTCTATGTAAGAGGCTGAAATGCATCAATAATTACAGGTATTGATTCCTGTTATTGGATGGATCTAATAAAACAATGTGTTTTATTTTTGAGATATTGTGGTGCAGGATTTTTTTTTCTCTTAGGGTGGGAACAGCTGGCTCCGGCTCTCAGCCACATGCAGAGAGGCGGAACCAGCTGCCAATCAGGCAGCCAGGTGGATCCAGAAAATATTGTCAGGAAACGACAGGCACTGTGATTGGATGCCTATCAGGCATCCAATCATAGCAGAGGATGGGAGAAGACATTGAGGAGCTGTCCCACTGCCACCGAGACAGGGTAAATACAGACGGCGGGCGGGGGCACACTGGCAGCATTTGATATGGCACAGTGAGGCTGCAATTGATGGGCACAGTGAGGCTGCATTTGATGGGCACAGTGAGGCTGCATTTTATGGGCACAGTGGCTGCATTTGATGGGCACAGTGGCTGCATATGATGTCACAGTGGCTGCATTCGATGGGGCACAGTGGCTGCATTCGATGGGGCACAGTGGCTGCATTCGATGGGGCACAGTGGCTGCATAAGATGGGCACAGTATCTGTATTTAATGGGGCACAGTGGCAGCATTTGATATGGCACAGTGGCTGCGTTTGATGGGCACAGTGGCTGCATTTGATGGGCACAGTGGCTGCATTTGATGGGCACAGTGGCGGTAATTGATGGGCATAGTGGCTGCATTTGATGGTACAGTGCCTGCGTTTGATGGTACAGTAGCTGTAATTGATGGGCACAGTGCCTGCGTTTGATGGTACAGTGGCTGAGTTTGATGGCACAATGGCGGCAATTGATGGGCACAGTGGCTGCGTTTGATGGCACAGTGGCTGCGTTTAATGGCACAGTGGCGGTAATTGATGGGCACAGTGGCTGCGTTTGATGGTACAGTGGCTGCTTTTGATGGCACAATGGCGGCAATTGATGGGCACAGTGGCTGCGTTTCATGGCACAGTGGCTGCGATTGATGGCACAGTGAGGCTGCAATTGATGGGTTTTTTTTCAGAATTTTTCAGTTTGTTTGCGCCCCCCCCAAAAAAAATTTGGAGCACCAGCCGCCACTGGGTGCAAATACTAGAACCAATCCCCCTATAGAGCATCCGGAGGAAGAGGAGGAGAAGCGGGTAGTGCTGCAGGCAGAGCCAAAACAGAATCAGTATCAGCAATAAGGCAGTATAGCTCGGCAGGTGCCCAGGCCCCCCTTTTGAACTGACGGGGCCCTGGTGCAGGAGGGCCAACTGTACTGCTTTATTACTGCGCCTCCCCTATCCTGGCACCTTATGCTGGCGTCGGCCCTGGAGAGTGGGCTTAAGCTATTAGTTGACTTTGGGTCACAGGAGAGCACAAGTAAGTGCACTCCCATGAACCACAAGAGAAGTGTGACCAACAAAAAGCTTCTTTTTTACATTTCTTTTACCTCCTTAACATTTAAATACATTCATGTCCGTAGTCTAGGCAGAGGTTGTAAATAGAATGAATATCCCAGATCCGGCATCTCCTGGACGGCATTATCGGTTCACGGGTCGGTTTTACTTGTTGCCTTGGAATTCCTCTTGATTCGGGATGTCAGGTTTCCTTGTCTGGAGGGTATTGGGTGTTTATTCTTCCTCTTGTCTCCCCTGTCTGATGGCCGCCCCCGTCTGCTCCTTTCTCCATATGCCTTTTGTGTCAATAAAGCCTCGCTGTTTATTTTCGCAAGTGCAATCCACCTGTCCTCCTCCTGTGATTTGAGCTCCCTCCCGTCTTTATAATGGCCGAGCTCGCCCTGCGTTCCAGGGGTTAATCATTATTATAAATTCAAACCATTTGAACAAACAACCTTCAACTCTAACCTTAGGTATTTGAAGGACTTAACACCTCCCCTATTTGTACTTGTTACCAGATGGAGCTATTAAATTTTGCACGGCCCTGGTGTGTAAACCTCGGGAGCTCTGGTGAGCCAGACTTATACAGGAGTTGGGGCTCTTTTCTTATGCTTTTTTTATTTTTATTTTTTTTGCCAAAGAAATGTCTAGACCGTACCAATGGAGATGAGGGTATAAAGCCATGAAATGCATGGATTGAAATTTTGCCGGTGTCTTGTCAAATACAGTCCCCTATCATATAGTGTCCTCCCTGTACTGCGCAGGCGCAGTACGGAGGACAAACGAGACGCCGAAAGTCTCCGAAGTTTAACAGCTGATCATCAGCTGTACACGGCGCCTGCGCTTTTATTCTCACCCTATGTCCAGGTTCATTCCCTACTATCCAAGTGGACATGTGGACAAGAGTGAGAATAAATAGTTGCCGAGTGCAGCGAGGCCGTGCCCAAAGCGTGGCGAGCGAAGCGAGCCCGCGAGGGGCCCTCTTACACAGCCATCGCTAAGAACTGCCGAAGCGCCGTGTACAGCTGATGGTCAGCTGATCAACTTCGGACATTTTCGGCATCTCCTTCTGCTCCGTACTGCGCAAGCGCTGCGCCTGCGCAGTACGGAGCGGACACTATCTGATAGGAGGACAGTATATGGCAGAACACCGGCTTTCATCAGGGACTGGCCTGAATTTCGATCCATGCATGGGCAGGGAACTTGAGATGATGTATTGACGCTCAACGTGGATGTGAGAATCAGGCCATTTTTTTGGCTTCAACCATTGTGGTGACCAATATATGGGCTGCCTTACCATATCGACAGAGATTAGTGTATTACCGTACTGGCGGAGATGAGTGCATCGGTTCCTACAAACCTGAATTTGTCACATTGATCAGATATTTCCTACGGAGCACTGAACATCTTTTGCTGTGGGGACCCTTGGTACCGGTGTGTGGTGCGGTTCAGACGAAAAGTGCAATGTTGATTTATTGATACCGGAACATTGCACTGTTCGCTTTTATTTATTTTATGTTTTATTTTTTATATTGATTCGCTATTGTCACACAGCTGGGTGGGCTCTGAATGCAGTGCTCTGCGCCCCGAGCCCACCCATTTTTGAAGCCTATTAGAAGCTCTGCCTCTAATCACCTGCTTAACCCCCCCTCATTGAAATCCATGCATCCAGCGCCCGTGCACCCCTAATGGATGGACTGCCACTGTTTGTTCACCAGTAGAATATCATTTGAAAATGTTCATTTTTGGAATGTCCATTTGAGTTTCTAATGGCTAGTGAGGCAAATGATTGAAGGTGGTTGTTTTTGACCAACAGCGTCAAGAAAATTTGCAAGGCGGAATTTTTTTTCCATTTCCTATAAGAAAGAAAGAAAGAAAGAAAGAAAGAAAGAAAGAAAGAGAAAGAGAAAGAAAGAAAGAAAGAAAGAAAGAAAGAAAGAAAGAAAGAAAGAAAGAAAGAAAGAAAGAAAGAAAGAAAGAAAGAAAGAAAGAAAGAAAGAAAAGAGTAAGAAAGAAAGAAAGGAAAAAAGAAAGAAAGAAAGAAAGAAAGAAAGGAAGAAAGGAAAGAAAGAAGAAAGGAAGGAAGAAAAGAAGAAAGGAATAAATGAAGGAAGAAAGGAAGAAAGGAAGGAAGAAAGGAAGAAAGAAAGGAAGAAAGAAAGGAAGGAAGGAAGAAAGGAAGGAAGAAAGGAAGAAAGGAAGACAGGAAGGAAGAAAGGAAGGAAGGAAGAAAGGAAGAAAAGGAAGAAAGAAAGGAAAAAAGGAAGAAAGTTACGAAGGAAGAAAGGAAGGAAGAAAGGAAGAAAGGAAGAAAGAAAGGAAGAAAGGAAGTAAGGAAAGTAATGGAAGGATATTGAAGGGCCGGCATGACAGGGTGAGAAGTGTAGGCAACTATGGGGTTAAAGGGGTTGTAAACCTTTGTGTTTTTTCACCTTAATGCATCCTATGCATTAAGGTGTAAAAACACCTGGCAGCCCCAGCCCCCCCCCCCCCCCCCCCTCCATTTTACTTACCTGAGCCCTGCAACTTGACCCGACGGGGACGCGCTGTCTCTCTGCCCGGGGTTCTCGGCTCTTGATTGGATAGATTGATAGCTGCATAGCCATTGGCTCCCGCTGTTGTCAATCAAATTCAATGACGCAGGCACCGGGGGGCGGGGCCGAGTCCAGCATTCGGCGGCTATGGACGTTGAATGTTGGACTCGGGAGCACCCCACAAGGCAATCCCCGGGCAGAGCGCTTCTCCTAGGGGGTATCTGATGTGGAGAGGAGCCACAAGAGCCACCGGGGACCCCAGAGAGAGAAAAGAGAGAGAGAGAGAGAGAGAGAGAGAGAGAGAGAGAGAGAGAGAGAGAGAGAGAGAGAGAGAGAGAGAGAGAGAGAGAGAGAGAGAGAGAGAAGAAAGAACGAGGGAGAGAGAAAAAGAATGAGAGAGAGAGAGAAAAAAAGAAAGAAAGAAAGAGAGGGAGAGAGAGAGAGAGAGGGAAAGAGAGAGAGAGAGAGAGAGAGAGAGAGAGAGAGAGAGAGAGAGAGAGAGAGAGAGAGAGAGAGAGAGAGAGAGAGAGAAAGAAAGAAAGAAAGAAAGAAAGAAAGAAAGAGAAAGAAAGAAAGAAAGAAAGAAAGAAAGAAAGAAAGAAAGAAAGAGAGGAGGAGAGAGAGAGAGAGAGAGAGAGAGAGAGAGAGAGAGAGAGAGAGAGAGAGAGAGAGAGAGGAGAGAGAGAGAGAGAGAGAGAGAGAGAGAGAGAAGAGAAAAGAAAGAAAGAAAGAAAGAAAGAAAGAAAGAAAGAAAGAAAGAAAGAAAGAAAGAGAGGAGAGGGAGAGAGAGAGAGAGAGAGAGAGAGAGAGAGAGAGAGAGAGAGAGAGAGAGAGAGAGAGAGAGAGGAGAGAGAGAGAAAAAGAAAGAAAGAAAGAAAGAAAGAAAGAAAGAAAGAAAGAAAGAAAGAAAGAAAGAAAGAAGAAAGAGAGAAAAAGAAAGAAAGAATCTTTGCTGTTATTTTTCCTTTTCGTATTGAGTCTTTGCATTATTACACCCTGACAACACTGCCTGTCAGTACAATGTATCCAGTTGGCTCTTCAGGGTCAGTTTTCGGTTTGTTACGAGGTGATTGGATACAATGACATCTGCATGGTGCACCTGGAAGAATATTCCGGGAACAATGTCTCCGATGCCAAGGAGATTTGTTGGTTTCTCTGCAGGATGAGGCCGAGGAGGACAGATTGTGACTTCAAGGTTTTCTTTACAATTTCCAAGGTTCTTTTTCTATTATTACTGTAGTATTATCATTACTATCAAAAAATAAAAGTTGTGTGTCCATTTTATGCAACACTCTTCCTCACTTTCCAGGCACTCTGTCACAAGCAATCTACCTGTGTGAATAGGCCCCGATGGAGGCTGTCATGTGTCACCTACATAGGTGGAGCAGGATGTGAAAGGTTTGCCCAGTGGACTAGGAAAGGTGTTGGACTTTCTAGGACTATGTTGGATCGGAGATTAATTCTGGTTCAGGTTTCACCTATCCATAATACAGGGAACCTTTGACTGGGGGGAAAGGGGGGTGGGGGGTGATTTGGGCAATCACAACCAACTGCCCTTTACTGGATAGGGATGACTCAGACGCAGGGAGCGCCATAGCTATTGGTGGCCATGGGGCAGGCTAGGGAAGGTCAAGCAGGGAAAGAAAAGTCTAGTTGATGCTGAATGTCCTCCAGCCAGGAAATGAGGTCCAGGAGAGGAGCCGGTACAACTCTGCGAGACTGAAGGGAAGGCCGGAGGTCAGGTTTAAGAGATTTAAATATATTCCTTAAAAGTCACAAAGGATATAAATCCACTTTGTGTGCACCAAATGCCGTTGCAAACCCGGATATTATCATGTCAAAATAGCAGTGACATCATCATTGAGCTGTACATAACCTGTACAGAGAGTAGAGCTGTGGAAGGGGCCCATCAGGCTCCACCCACTACAGGGTGCCTGCAGAAAACTACAGGAGGGGGCGGAGACCAGACCAGTCATCCTGCACAGAGAGAGAGGGCAGAGCTGTGGGAGGGGCCCAGCAGGTTCCACCCACTACTGAAAACTACAGTGGGGGGGGCAGAGACAAGACCTGTCCCCCTGCACTAGAAAATATAGCAGCAGTGGTCGGTCTTTATTACAGGAAGTCTCACACTGGATTACTGCACAGATCTGGAAGAAATACACAAGGCTCACCAAGATTCAAGAAGAATACACATGACCGATGGATTTATATAATATCAGCTGATACTGGAGTTTAGCTTCAATCTATTGGCCCACTGAACAGATCCCTCCCCCACCCTGCCCCCCCATCTGAAGTCAGGGCAGGGATAACGGGTGGGCAGGAGGGGCGGCAGCCCTGGACACTGTGGTATTATGTGAGGTGGGGGGGGGCACCACAAGTTTGGGGGGGGGGATTTGTATTGGGAGGAGGAATTTGGGGGGTGGCAGAAATGTTCTAGGAGAAGAAATTTGGGAAGGTGTGCTAGGAGTGTGAATTGGGGGGATTTATGTTGGGAGGGGGAGGAAGACTTGGGCTAGGAGAGGGAATTTTGTGGGGCTTGTGCTAGAAAAGGTAATATGGTGGAGGGGGATTTGTGCTAGCAGCGGATTTTTGTTAGGGGGGGGGATTTGTGCTAGCAGGGATGATTGGGGGTATTTGTGCTATGAGGGGAAATTTCGGGGGGATTTATGCTAGGATGGGGAGAATTTGTGCTGGGTGGGGGGGATGGGGAAAGAAGATTTGTGCTAGGAGAGGGGATTCCGAGGGCCTTGTGCTAGAAAAGGTAATATGGTGGGGGGGATTTGTGCTAGTATGGGTATTTTTAGGGGGGGGGTTGTGCTAGCAGGAAATATTGGGGGTATTTGCGGTATGAGGGAAGATTTTGGGGGGATTTGTGCTAGGATGGAGGATTGGGGAGAATTTGTGCTGGGGGGGGGAGGGGGAAGAAGATTTGTGCTAGGAGAGGGAATTCCGGGGGCCTTGTGCTAGAAAAGGTAATATGGTGGTGGTGGTGGGGGGGGGGTTGTGCTAGGGGGGTATTTTTTTTAGGGGGGGATTTGTGCTAGCATGGATGATTGGGGGGATTTGCGATATGAGTGGAAATTTGGGGGGGGGGGGGGGGGATTTGTGCTAGGATGGAGGATTGGGGAGAATTTGTGCTGGGAGGGGGATGGGGGAAGAAGATTTGTGCTAGGAGAGGGAATTCGGGTGGCTTGTGCTAGAAAAGGTAATATGGTAAGGGGGGGATTTGTACTAGGAGAGGATTTTTTTTTGGGGGGGGGGGTTTCTGCTAGCAGGGATGATTGGGGGTATTTGTGCTATGAGGGGACATTTGGGGAGATATGTGCTAAGATGGGAGATTGGGGAGAATTTGTGCTGGAGGGGGGGGGGGATTTGGAGAGGGGTGAGAGGATTTGTGCTCAGAGGGGAAATTTGAGGGGGTAGAGGATTTCTACTAGGGGGAGAGATTTTTTTTTCGGGGGAGGGGGTGTTTTTGTGCTGGGACCTATGGGAATAAGACAATTTGAACTGATGGGGTTTGGGGGCAATAATTTGAGATGGGAAATGGATTTCAGCAGGGGGGCGGATTTGTAGTGGGGAGAAGGGGAAAGGGGAATTTATGTTTAGTAGGGGGTAAGCATGCAGATTAGTGCTGCAATTTTTTTAAATTTTTTTTTTTGGGGGGGGTGGATTTTTGCTTATACATAATGCTCTTACTGTACATCTTGGGTAGGGGGGTGCAATATTGGCATGTTCACCATGGGCTCTAGATGACCTTGTCCCGGCACTGTCTGAAGTCTTCAGGTTTCTCCCATCACTGTTCTCAGCTCTGCCTGGATCCAGCCGTCCCACCTACACCCATCTGACTCACTTACCTGAAACGTTCTTTTCTGCCTACTCAACGCAAGAATAACATCTGAGATGGAAAGCTACAAGACCCTGGCTGGCTTTCTCTTATTTCTCTACCACCTTCTGTGTTATTTTTTTTCCCAATTTCTACAGACAATGTTAATTGTCGGGGGTTAAGTCACGCACCATGTGGGTGGAATATCATCATCACGTATGCTAATCGAACATAAATATTAATTATCACAATTAGCACCTTGGGAAAGGAAGGGCAATGCAAACAATACAGCCATGCCAATAACTCCCACTGGAATCCATTATTGAACAATTCCAGGAAGAAAGAGGGCGATCGGGCCCTGGAAACAGGATCAGCCGGCTTAAAGATATTGTTCAATGCAATTTTTTTGTTGTCAGTGTTGAAGCTTAAACATGGATTTATAAAATATAATTGCATGGGGCATCCATGACATGTGGTTTGCAAAGCTTGCTGTTTTCTAATAAGAAAGTCAAGGGGTGCCTGCATGCTGGTTTGCAGCCTGTGTACAACTGAGCCGGTGCCCATCTCCGCTAAAAGAGAGAGAAAGAGGGGAGCATGTCCTTCTACTAGTCACTGTTCAGAGAGTACAATGTCATCTCACCTTCTCTTTCTTTCTGTTTAACAATATACACTATATTACCAAAACTATTGGGACGCCTACCTTTACACACACATGAACTTTAATGGCATCCCCAGTCTTAGTCCGTAGGGTTTCAATATTGAGTTGGCCCACCCTTTGCAGCTATAACAGCTTCAACTCTTCTGGGAAGGCCGCTAACAAGGTTTAGGAGTGTGTCTATGGGAATGTTTGACCATTCTTCCAGTTTGTGAGGTCAGGCACTGATGTTGGACAAGATCCCAAAGGTGTTCTATCGGGTTGAGGTCAGGACTCTGTGCAGGCCAGTCAAGTTCCTCCACCCCAAACTCGCTCATCCATGTCTTTATGGACCTTGTTTTGTGCACTGGTGAGCAGTCATGTTGGAAAAGGAAGGGTTTGTCCCCAAATTGTTCCCACAAAGTTGGGAGCATGAAATTGTCCAAAATGTCTTGGTATGCTGACTCCTTAAGAGTTCCCTTCACTGGAACTAAGGGGCCAACCCCTTAAAAACAACCCCACATCATAATCCCCGCCTCCACCAAATGATTTGGACCAGTGCACAAAGCAAGGTCCATAAAGACATGGATGAGCAAACTTGGGGTGGAGGAACTTGACTAGACTGGACTTGAACAGTCATACCCTTTGAGTCTGGTATATATTTTAAGGGGGTGCCTCACACACAACAAAAAAAAAATGTGTGAGGTCCAACTAAAAATCCATGCCAAACCCTCTAATACAAATATGCAGTCTGGCTGGCCAGGAAAGAGGAGGAGTATTCAGTGTGCACCCCCTGAACCATACTAAGCCACATGCCCTCAGCATGGGAGGAGGTGCCTTTCCAGGGGGGACCCCCTTAGAAAAGCAATTTTCCCACAACCATAGCTGATGGTTGTGGGGGTCAATACTGAATCTGGAAGCCCCCTTAGTAATAAGGGGGCCCCAGGATGCCCCAGGATACCACCCTCCCCTATGTCAATAAGTATGGGTTGGTACCTATACCACCACCCACCCGCCCCCCCTTCCCCAGGACCATTCTATGCCACATGCCTTCAACATGGGGGAAGCATCCTCTGGCAGAGCATCTTTTCCCCATGTCCCTTGTGGGGGGTCTGCAGGCAGGGGGCTTTATGGAATCTCAAAGCATGTATGAGGTACACAGTTCCCCCTACTCATTCGCACACAAAATAAAAGTGGTGACCTAGTAACAAACATACTCAAGTGTTTGACAAGTCCTTTATTAAAAAAATAAAAAAAAACAAAAAATGTCCCTTGTTTTAAATCCATCATCAGAAAGACATTGTTGAAAGGAAGCCATAAGAAGTCCCGTTTGCAGTTTGTGAGAAGCCATGTGGGGGACACAGCAAACATGTGGAAGAAGGTGCTCTGGTCAGAGGAGACCAAAATTCAACTTTTAGGCCTAAAAAGCGAAACGCTATGTGTGGCAGAAAACTAACACTGCACATCACCCTGAACACACCATCCCCACTGTGAAACATGGTGGTGGCAGCATCATGTGGTGGGGATGCTTTTCTTCAGCAGGGACAGGGAAGCTGGTCAGAGTTGATGGGAAGATGGATGGAGCCAAACACAGGACAATCTTAGAAGAAAACCTGTTAGAGTCTGCATGGTTTAGATCAAAGCATACTCATGTGTTAGAATGGCCCAGTCAAAGTCCAGACCTAAATCCAATTGAGAATCTGTGGCAAGACTTAAAAATTGCTGTTCACAGACGTTCTCCATCCAATCTGACAGAGCTTGAGATATTTCGAAAAGAAGAAGAATGGGCAAAAATGTCCCTCTCCTGATGTGCAAAGCTGGTAGAGACATCCCCAAAAAGACTTGAAGCTGTAATTGCAGAGAAAGGGGGTTCTACAAAGTATTGACTCCGGGGGGCACCATACAAATGTACCCCCCACACTTTTCACAGATTTATTTGTAAAACATTTGGAAAACCATTTATCATTTTCCTTCCACTTCACAATTATGTGCCACTTTGTGTTGGTCTATCACATAAAATCCCAATAAAATACATTTATGTTTTTGGTTGTAACATGACAAAATGGGGAGAATTTCAAGGGGTATAAATACTTTTTTCAAGGCACTGTATAGAAGCTGTAGCAAGGAGTGGGGATAGTGGTGACACTATTGACCAAATATGGCCAGTGACAGTGGTTGGTGATTCCTGGTGACATCAATTCTTTCCTAGGGACGCAAGGTGTGCAAGTACCCACTGCTTCCCTAGCAACCAGTGCCAGCTGTCATATCTTGAAACTGTAGAAATATCACTTCCATATATGATTTCCGGTTCCTGACAAAAATGGAGCCGAAAAGTTTGGGTGCTTGTTCAAATGCCCAAACAGCCCAACAAACCCATTTTCGGCCTGAACCATTGGCTTATTTCTAGTTGTAAAGAAAAGTGGACATAATGCTCAATCTTTCCTGATGATTATAGCAAATCACAGCAAATTAAGTTGGTATTTGCGTTGGCTGGGCGAATGCTTATGACATTTGTCCAGCAAATTTTTATAAATAGACCCCTTACAGTTAAACACTGGCCATCTGGTGACAATCTTCACATGGTGACAATGGGGAGGAGATTTCCCCTCACTTCCTGTTGTATCTCTCGGACAGGAAGTAAAAAAACAGGGTTCATATTCCATTGTGTCCTTTATCCAAACCTAAAAAAAAAAAAAAAATTGTCTTTCGATGTGCTTTCAGCGGTTCCCGCTCACATATATCTGTAAGCTATCCATACAGAAGACTATAGTTCGCCCCGAAGCGGGGGAGCCGGGGCATGAATCTGGCTTGTTTTTGGTTTTTCCAACACCTCTCCTGGCTGCGGCCTCATTTTTCTTGTCGTGGGGACAAGTCGAGCTGCTCGTCTTGGCCATGCAAATGAGAATTCCTTCAGGACTCTCGCGGGTTCGTACAAACAGCTTCTATAACACATGTTGGTTTAGGAAGGAGGACGTCGAGGTGTGAGAAGACATTTTTAATGGCGATGAGGATGTCTTAAAGTTGTACCGACATTTTTTTTTATTTTTCTCTTGGTGAGCACACAAGAGCCTAAAGTTACCCCTTTATGAGGAGCCATATGGAAAGTTCTAGCAGACTGCGACTCCTATAAAGAAGACCGGCATCAGTCTGGGGATAGCCGGTGAATAGGGATGAGCGGAGGGATTCCCAGAAAATTCATTTAACCTTCAAATTACTGACTTTAAAATTCACCCTTTGAACTGCTTGGCTTAAAATTGGCTTAATTTTATTTTTTTTTGGGAGGGGTATTAAGGGTAGGTCAGTCTTTTTTTTTTTTGCTTGTGAGAGGGGGTGGTGTTCTTAGCTTTTTTTTATTATAATTTTTTTTTTTTTTTGGGGGGGTGGGGGTGTTGTATTTAGGGTAGTTTAATGTTCTTGTTTTTTTTTGGGGGGGGGAGTTGTATTTGGGGTAGTTTATCCATTGAATTATCTATTTATTTAGTTTTTGGGGTTTTTTTGGGTGGGGGGTGTTTTTAGGGTAGTTTCTTTAATATATATGTGCTGTCTATAACATACATGTACGTAGGTCAGTCTGTATTTATTTCTTTTGATTTTGTCTTTCTTTTGTTGTCTAAAAATGAAAAAAAAACACCTTAAAAAAAAAAAAAAAAAAAAAAAAATATATATACATATATGTATATATGTATATGTATATATATATGTATATATGTATATGTATATATATATATATGTATATATATATATATATATATATATATATATATATATATATATATATATATATATATATATATATATATATGTATATATATATATATATATGTATATGTATATATATATATATATACATGTATATGTATATATATATATATGTATATGTATATATATATATATGTATATATATATATATATATATATATATATATATATATATATATATGTATATATATATATATGTATATATATATATATATATGTATATATATATATATATATATATATATGTATATATATATATATATATATATACATATATATATATATGTATATATATATATATATATATACTATTACCAAAAGTATTGGGACGCCTGCCTTTACACACTATAACATTTTCAACTCTTCTGAGAAGGTCTTCCACAAGGTTTAGGAGGGTGTCTATTGGAATGTTTGACCATTCTTCCAGAAGAGCATTTGTGAGGTCAGGTACTGATGTTGGACAAGAAGGCCTGGCTCAAAGTCTCTGCTCTAATTCATCCCAAAAGTGTTCTATCGGGTTGAGGTCAGGACTCTGTGCAGGCCAGTCACGTTCCTCCACCCCTAACTCGCTCCTCCACATCTTTATGGACCTTGCTTTGTGCACTGGTGCGCAGCCATGTTGGAAAAGGAAGGGGCCGTCCCCCAACTGTTCCCACAAAGTTGGGAGCATGAAATTGTCCAAAATGTCTTGGTATGCTGACGCCTTAAGAGATCCCTTCACTGGAACTAAGGGACCAAGCCCAACCCCTCAAAAACAACCCCACACCATAATCCCCCCCTCCCCACCAAATGATTTGGACCAGTGCACAAAGCAAGGTCCATAAAATCCTGACCTCAACCCAATAGAACACCTTTGGAATGAATTAGAGCAGAGACTGCGAGCCAGGCCTTCTCGTCCAACATCAGTGCCTGATCTAAAATCTTAGGTCCCTAACTCACATTCATACATACACATACTAGGGCCAATTTTGACAGGTGGCAATTAATCTACCGGCACGTCTTTGGAGTGTATTATGTCTGCAGTCTCTGACCATCTCCTGTACTATGTCTGCAGCCTATAACAGAATTGTAACAGAAAGTCATGAATGATTTGAAGAACGATTGAGATCCATGTGAGCGGCGCATGTAGAGTTACACTTTAGGTCTCAGTACTGAATAAACAACAAAGGAGCCCTCAGACGTTTCGTCGTTGCGTCACCCCTTGTCTCCTCTGATCTTTCGGCTAATGAGCTTGGCGCTCTGGCGTAAATCATGTCACTTGGGTGACTTTTACACAGCCAGCCAATCTTCATCTGCATCATACCTGATCTCACCGGCCCCCTGTAATGTAAACAGCCGTGTCATGCAAATATGTTTTTCACTTTCGGCCGGCCTGATTTTTCCCTAAACAGTTTTGATTTTGTTGCAGCAAAGGAAAAAAATGTTTGTGTGTGCAGAGTCCCCGGGGTGCCTCTCGTCAGCCAATCGAATGGAAGGATAGGGGTGCGGGATGTACTCATTTCCGTATATTAACTTCAGGAAAAGAAAAAAAAAAAACACAGCATGGTGTCCCTCCCAAAATCCATGCCCCTTACTCAGTCATGTAGGTACAGGTGGTATCCGGGTCTTAGATTATTTTTAATGAAATTTCTAAATTCTGCAGACCCCCCACAACCACTGGCCAGGGTTGTGGAGAGGAGGCCCTTGTCCTCATTAACATGGGGACAAGGAGCTTTGCCCTAGGTACTAGGTTCCAACATAGCAAGGTATCAGTTACCGTCCCCATGTTGAGGGTACGTGGACTGATATGGTAGGGTGCAAGGAGGGGAGCATGCTTACTGTCCCCTTATTCCCCAGCCAACCAGGTCACATACTCTTAAAGTGTCAAGTATGTTCTGAGTTTCTGGCTCTGTAGACCTGCTGTGCCAATTATGAGGGGATCCCACTATCCCTGTGTTGAGTTCCCGAGTCTGTACACCTACTGTTCCATTTATGAGGGGTCCCCAACCTCCCTGTGCTGAGTTCCTGAGTCTGTACACCTGCTGTGCCCATTATAAGGGGATCCCACCATCCCTGTACTAAGTTCCCAGGTCTATGCTCCTGCTGTGCCCATTATGACAGGTTCCCACCATCCCTGTGCTGAGTTCCTGGGTCTGTACACCTGCTGTGCCCATTATGAGGGGTTCCCACCATCCCTGTGCTGAGTTCCTGGATCTGTACACCTGCTGTGCCCTTTATGAGGGGTTCCCACCATCCCCGTGCTGAGTTCCCAAATCTGTACACCTGCTGTGCCCATTATGAGGGGTTCCCACATCCACATGCTGAGTTCCCGGGTCTCTACACCTGCTGTGCCCATTATGAGGGGCTCTCACCATCCATGTGCTGAGTTCCCGGGTCTGTACACCTGCTGTGCCCTTTATGAGGGGTTCCCACCATCCCTGTTGTTTTTTTGTTTTTTTTTAACAGGAGAAGCGGGATGGGCAAACCCAACAAGAACAAATTGGAGAATTATAGCCGGGAAATGTCACTGCTGAGGACATGGGTGGACTACACTCCACCTATAACTGGAATACTACTTATGGTGCAGACTGACTATAAAACGGAATCTTGCTTTGCTGGGAGTCGATGTTTTCTGTCTTGTAGTCTCACAGATTAATCAGCGGCGCAGCAAGTCCTCCGGCCACTTATATATAATTTACACAACATTACGGATCTGTGTGCCTCGGTTAGAATGAAGAGCCCCCTTTGTCTATTATGTCCTGTGTATATACAGAGCGAGTGCCTAATGAATCCACATCAGATTAGGAAAATGGGGTTTAATTTGAAATAATATACTAAAAATGAGGACTTTGTGTTGCTGGTGGCAGTGTCGGCGTTTCGCACCCATAATCCTCTTTATTTTATTTTTTTCCCTGCAGCTACTGTGCAGCCAGCATTAAATGTCCCCCATTCTCCTCCCACCCGAGCCAAAGCCTCTTCGCACTCCGACTTCTCCCCAAATTCCATTATGCGGTCACACCCCGGCCTTCTCCCTGATGAAATGAAAACAAACAAGGCTTTAATTTGAGCGAGAGCCAAAAACGTGTCTCGCCCCGCCCCCTCCTCCCCTCCATTCGGCTTCCAAAGCCTTTTTTCAGTAAATTAGCTGAAGTGCATCGCATTCTCCAGCAAACAGTTGCACATTTGATTACCAACCACAAAAGGTAAAAACACAACGTGACCAGACAAGAAAAGGGTAAACTGGGTAATGTGGGTAACAGATTAACACAGAGCATCAAATAATACTGCACCGCTTTTATTAGAATTTACATACACCTTCCACTTTATTAGGTCTACCTTGCTAGTAGCGGGTTGGACCCTCTTTATTGGATCCACCTTGCTAGTAGCGGGTTGGACCCTCTTTATTGGATCCACCTTGCTAGTAGCGGGTTGGACCCCCTTTATTAGGTCCACCTTGCTAGTACCGGGTTGGACCCTCTTTATTAGGTCCCCCTTGTTAGTAGCTGGTTGGACCCCCTTTATTACGTCCACCTTGCTAGTAGCGGATTGGACCCTCTTTATTGGATCTACCTTGCTAGTACTGGGTTGGACCCCCTTTATTAGGTCCACCTTGCTAGTAGCGGGTTGGACCCTCTTTATTAGGTCCCCCTTGTTAGTAGCTGGTTGGACCCCCTTTATTAGATCGGCCTTGCTAGTACCAGGTTGGACCCCTTTTATTAGATCTACCTTGCTAGTACTAGGTTGGACCCCCTTTATTAGGTCCACCTTGCTTGTAGTGGGTTGGACCCTCTTTTGCCTTCATTCTTGGTGGCACAGATACAACAAGGTGTTGGAGACGTTCCTCAGAGATTTTGCCCCATAGTGACATGGTGACATCACGCAGTTGCTGCAGATTTGTCGGCTGCACATCCATGATGCCAGGTCCCCCGTTCCACCACATCCTAAAGGTGCTCTATTGGATGAGATGTGGTGAGTGTGGAGGCCATTGGAGTACAGGGACCTCATTGTCCAGTGGTGAGATGATTGGAGCTTTGTGACATGGTGCATTATCCTGCTGGAAGGAGCCATCAGAAGATGGGGACACTGAAGTCATAAAGGGTTGGACATGGTCAGCAACAATACTAGGCCGTGGTGTATAAACCATGATCAATTGGTACTAAGGGGCCCAAAGTGTGCCAAGAAAATACCCCCCCCACCATTACACCCCCACCACCAGCCTGGGCCGGAGATATAAGGCAGGATGGATCCATGCACCAAATTCTGACCCCACCATCTGAATGTCGCATCTGAATGTCGCAGCTGAAATGCAGACTCATCAGACCAGGCAACGTTTTTCTATTGTCCAATTTTGGTGATCCTGTGCCAATTGTAGCCTCAGTTTCCTGTTCTTAGCTGACAGGAGTGGCTCCCGGTGTGGTCTTCTGCTGCTGTTTTCCATCTGCTCCAAGGTTGGATGTGTTGTGCATTCAGAGATGTTATTCTGCATACCTTGGGTGTAAAGAGTGGTTATTTGAGTTACTGTTGCCTTTCTATCATCTGTAACCAGTCTGCCCATTCTACTCCGACATCAACAAGGCATTTTCCTGCACACAACTGCCGCTCACTGGATATTTTCTCTTTTTTCCCACCATTCTCTGTAAACCCGAGAGATGGTTGTCCATTAAATTCCCAGAAATACTCAGATCGGCCCGTCTGCCACCAACAACTATGCCACATTCAAAGTCACTTCAATCCCCTTTCTTCCACAATCTGATGCTCGGTTTGAACTTCAGCAAGTCACCTTCACCACGTCTAGATGCCTAAATACATTGAGTTGCTGCCATGTGATTGGCTGATTAGCTATTTGTGTTACAAAGCAACTGAACAGGTGTACCTAATAAAGTGTGCGGTGAGTGTAAATGTTGTATAAATCTTCATGACTCATTGGAACCGAAGAAGTGCCAAAAGAAATAACTTCAAAGTCACAGGATGAAGTCCAGTTGAAGGTGACCAACTACAACTAGATATGTCTAAGCAACAACCAGATAGAGCCAAAAGTTCCACCTATATATATAAAAAAAAAAAAAGTATCACATATAACTACAAATATGTACGCAACTTTGTAACATTTTACAGGAGCCCAGCAATATAAATACAAACAACACACATTGCAGACTAGAAACAGTTACAATGTAATCTACAGAATGTCAGAATGTAGATATCCACCAGAAATGATACAAAAGATAGTGAAGACCAG
Organism: Lithobates clamitans; assembly: GCA_037952925.1. Lineage (NCBI taxonomy): Eukaryota > Metazoa > Chordata > Amphibia > Anura > Ranidae > Lithobates > Lithobates clamitans. The sequence goes on along the minus strand of JBBGZY010002561.1, from coordinate 18,520 downwards.
GCCTATTCCAACTTTTTCTTTATAAAAATCGGTATGCCAGGAAATTAGAACCCCCAAACATTATATATGTATATAGATATATAGATATATAGATCTATATATATAGATCTATATATCTATATAGATATATCTATATATATCTCTATATAGATATATATCTGTATAGAGATATATATCTATATAGATATAGATAGATAGATAGATAGATAGATAGATAGATAGATAGATAGATAGATAGATAGATAGATAGATAGATAGATAGATAGATAGATAGATAGATAGATAGATAGATCAATATATCTCTATATATAGAGATATATATGTAATATATATATATATATATATATATATATATATATATATATATATATCTATATATATATATATATATATCTATATACAGATAGATAGATATAGATCTATCTGTATCTATCTATCTATCTATCTATCTATCTATCTATCTATCTATCTATCTATCTATCTATCTATCTATCTATCTATCTATCTATCTATCTATCTATCTATCTATCTATCTATCTATCTATCTATCTATCTATCTATCTATCTATCGAGAGAGAGAGATAGATAGATAGATAGATAGATAGATAGATAGATAGATAGATAGATAGATAGATAGATAGATAGATAGATAGATAGATAGATAGATAGATAGATAGATAGATAGATAGATAGATAGATAGATAGATAGATAGATAGATATTTTAGCAGACGCCCTAGAGAATAAAATGGGGGTCGTTGCGATTTTTTATGTCACACTGTATTTGCACAGCATTTTTTTTCTACATAAGTTGTACCTGTTTATCTGCAGTCTTCTCTTCTCTACAGAAGTCCAGAATTTATAAAGCTTGTCTGAGCTGTCAGAACAAAATGGGGCAGAGAGCTGAAATAACACACTACAGAGCTCAGTGAGGGGAGCTATGAGAGCCGATTGCAGGGAAGGGACACCCCCTCCTTCACACAGAGCCAAGGCTGTCAATCACAGGCTGTGTCCTGGAGCTCCCTCCCCCTGTCACCTTTTTATCTCTTGGTGTCAGGAAAACTTGTCAGAAGTGATTCATACTGACATCAGAGGAAGGAGGCAGCAGACAGAAATTATACTTATGCCCCGTACACACGAGCGGAATTTCTGTCGCGAAAAATCTTGGATGGTTTTTCCAACGGAATTCCGCTCAAGCTTGCCTTGCATACACACGGTCACACAAAAGTTCTCTGAACTTTCGACCCTCAAAAACGCGGTGACGTATAACACTGCGACGAGCCGAGAAAATGAAGTTCAATGCTTCCGAGCATGCGTCGAATTGTTTCCGAGCATGCGTGATTTTTTTTTTGCGCGTCGGAATTGCATACAGACGAACGGAAATTCCGATAGGAACTTTTTCCGAGCGGAAATTCCGCCAGCAAAAGTCCGATGGAGCATACACACGGTCGGAATTCCCGACCAAAAGCTCACATTGGACTTTTGCTGGCGGAATTTCTGCTCGTGTGGACGGGGCATTAGTGCTCTGGATTGAGACAAGTACACACTATAGAGGGATATGCTTCGTTCATACTTGGTGTCTGAGGTTTACAACCCCTTTAAATGACCACAATGGTGTCACCCAGTCGAGGTGTGGGGTCTCTCCTGTACCGAAAGAGCATAAAAGGAGAACCCTAACCCCCCCCCCCCCATTTATATTCACAGTATTATGTTTATTGGGTTACAGGTGCTCTTAAAAAAATAAATGCAGAGGCGAACGCTCAAAAACGAATCATAAATACAAATGGCAGCGAGTCCGGAGGGTGGCAATAGGCATTCCAACCAGGCGTTCGGCACAAAGTCAGAATGAGCCTCAGATTGGGGGGGGGAGGGGGGGCAGCTGATTTAAAGGGTGACACATTTGAAATCAGGCCAAGGCTGCCAGCGAAGGAAGATTTCTCTTTAAGTGCCATGCTGAAAAAGAAAAAAAAAAAAAAGAGAGAAAAAAAAAAAAATAATAAAGTGAAAGGAAACCGACTAAGCAGTACAGGCGATTTTGGCGCCATGGAAATAATACCCAAATCCCAAATCTCAGGCCAAATTTGAAATGAAAATTAACGTGATCCGTCATAGCAGGCTGTTTTTCTTAGGCAGAATATATATTTTTGAACGCTGGCAAAGCAATTACTCAAATTAAGGCAACTGGAAAAATAAACACTGGCGGAAAAAAAAAAAAAAAATCGCTGTTAGTTTTTTTCTTTTTTTTTTTTTCTTCATGTGTATTAGCTTAAAGGAACGTGGCTGTGTTAACTCTTGTGCCATGGCAGAATACTGGCAACGGTCACTTTGAAGCCGCTTGGAGCCTGATATAGAGGCTGGCAGAGCTATCGTCCGCCGACACACAAGGGGGCCTTTCTATTAAAAAAAAAAAAAAAATGAATGGTCGAAGATCACTTATAGAGTCGGGATCTACAGGCAGCGCCGGGACAAGAGTCCATGGTGAACGTGCCAAATTGCACCCGCAAGATCTATGAGCATTATGTGCCAGTGAACACCCCCCCCCCCCAAAAAAAAAAAAAAAAATTAATTGGGCACCAATCTGCATACTCACCCCTAAGCATAAATTCCTCTACCTTCCTACCCCCAGCTCAAATTCTCCCCCCCCCCAGCTCAAATCCCCCCCCCCAGCTCAAATTCTCTCTTTTCCCATATGCCCCCAGCACAAATCCCCCCCCCCCCCAAAAAAAATAATAATAATTGGGCACCAATCCTGCATACTCACCCCTAAGCATAAATTCCTCTTCCTTCCTCCCCCCAGCTCAAATTCTCCCCCCCCCAGCTCAAATTCCCCCCCCCAGCTCAAATTCTCTCTTTCCCCATATGCCCCCAGCACAAATCCCCCCCCCCAAAAAAAAAAATTAATTGGGCACCAATCTGCATACTCACCCCTAAGCATAAATTCCTCTTCCTTCCTACCCCCAGCTCAAATTCTCCCCCCCCCCCCCAGCTCAAATCCCCCCCCCCCCAGCTCAAATTCTCTCTTTCCCCATATGCCCCCAGCACAAATCCCCCCCCCCAAAAAAAATAAAAAAATAAAAATTGAAATTGAATTGGTATGCTCACCCCTAAGCATAAATTCCTCCTCTTTCCAGTACAAATCTGCCCACCTGCTGAAATCCCCCCACCCAGCACAAACCTTAGCCACCCCATCCCCCCCAGCTCAAATTCTCTCTCTCCCCATATGCCCCCAGCACAACCCCCCCCCCCCCCAAAAAAAAGAATTTGAGCACCAATCCACATGCTCACCCCTAAGTATAAATTCCACTTCCTTCCAGTACAAATCTGCCCACCTGCTGAATCCCCCCACCCAGCACAAATCCTGGCCCCCCATGCCGCCCAGGTCAAATTCTCTCCCCCCCCAGCTCAAATTCTTTCTCTCCCCATATGCCCCCAGCACAAATCTCCCCCCCCCCCAAAAAAAAAAAATTGAGCACCAATCTTCATTCTCACCCCTAAGCATAAATTCCACTTCCTTCCAGTACAAATCTGCCCACCTGCTGAATTCCCCCCACCTAGCACAAATCTTAGCCCCCCATGCCCCCCAGCTCAAATCCCCCCCCCCCCCAGCTTAAATTCTCTCTCTCCCATATGCCCCCAGCACAAATCCCCCCCCCCAAAAAAAATTAAATTGAGCACCAATCTGCATGCTCACCCCAAAGCATAAATTCCTCCTCCTCCCAGTACAAATCTGCCTGCTGAAATCCTGCCACCCAATACAAATCTTAGCCCCCCCCCCATGCCCCCCCCAAGTTCAAATCCTTTCTCTCCCCATATGCCCCCAGCACAAATCCCCCCCCCCCCAAAAAAAAAAACCTTCCCCCACCAAGCACAAATCCTCTCCCCCCACTCCCAACCCCCCCCCTTCTAGCATAAAATTTCCTCCCCCAATCCCCTATTCTAGTACAACCCCCCCCCCCCCTACATTTTTCCCTTCCTAGCACAAATACCCTCCAATCATCCCTACTAGCACAAATTCCTCCCCTTCCCCCCCCCAAAAATAAATTTCCTCTCTACCATATTACTTTTAGGCTCTATTCACACCTGAACAAATCGTATTACTGGTGTTTTTTGGGGTGGTTTTTTCTTTAAGCTTTTTTTAAAAGCGTTTTAGAAGCGTATTACAAGCGTTTTACAGCTTCAGGCATTTTTGTTTAGCCAATAGAAAGCACTGTGGGGAGGAGAGGGAGGGGAAATTAGTGGTGGAGACTGGAGAGATGCTATTTGATCATAAAATGAGCGACAAAACGCTTATAAAATGCTCATAAAACGCTCAAGTCAGACGTTTCTATTGAAGTCTATGGGGCCAAAAACGCTTGTAATCTGCCAAAAAAGAAGCTCGGGTACTTTTTTGATCTTCAGGCATCAGAACGCTCAGATGTGAACAGAGACCATTGAAATGAATGGGATTTGGCTTGTTGTGCGTTTTAGAGCTTCAAGCAGAAAATCGCTTAGGCATGAACGGGGCCTTATAGCACAAACCCCCCCCTCCTAGCACAAATCCTCTTCCCCATCCCCCCTCCCAACACAAATCCCCCAAAATCACCACTCCTAGCACACCTCCCTAAATTTGCCCACCTAGAACAATTATTACCCCTTACCGACCCCCAAACTCCATTCCTCAACACAAATCCTCCCCCCAATCCAGTGGCGGCTCAATTTTCTTGGGGGGGAGGGTCTTATGGCCCCCACCCAGCCAGTCACCCAGCCCTCCCCCAGCCAGCCAACCATTCCCCACCCCCAGTGCTCAATCGATCGCTACAATGTTGCTTAATCAATCAATCACTGCTTAGTTTGCCTGTCGCCCTCCAGGCCTTCAGTCGGCCTCGCACTTATTCCTTCCAGGTTGCAGCTTCGGCGGCTTCCCCCCTCCGTCTCCTCCCAAGTCCCTGCGGTCACTTCTCCTCCTGGCCAATCAGGACTTAGGACTCGCGGCCAATCAGATCTTAGGACTGCCGGCAAATCGGGTCTCAGGACCCACTTCCTGATTGGCCTGGAGGAGAAACAGGAAGACGTTAGAGAATATTAATTCTCTAATGTCACACAACTGGGTGGGCCCAGGGTGCAGTGCTCTGCACCCCGAGCCCACCCTTTTTGAAGCCAATTAGAGCCTCAGGCTCTAAAAAAACCCCCAAAAAACATTGAAATCCATGCACCCGACGCCCGCATGTTAGTTAGCCGGGCGCATGGATTAGGGGGACGGCGCCCCTGCTCCCCATATGAGGGGCCGCCACTGCGCGAATCTCTGTGGGGTGCCCCCCCACCTCACATGATACCACAGTGCCCAGGGTAGCCCCCCACTCCGACACACCCCTTATCCCGGCCCTGGCTAGAGGTGACATGACTTTAGAAAGTTGGGAATGAAAGTGGCACATTTTTTGGAAACATCAGCAAACATATACAGTGAGGGAAAAAAGTATTTGACTCCCCTGCTGATTTTGTACGTTTGCCCCACTGACAAAGAAACGATCCGTCTATGATTTTATCGGGCGGTTTATTTTAATAGTGAAAGACAGAATAACAACAAAAATATCCAGAAAAAAAAACATATTTAAAAAAAACGTATAAATTGATTTACATTTTCAGCATTGGAGCAAACACCCCATTTAACCACTTCAGCTCCGGAATATTTTACCCCCTTCATGACCAGGCCATTTTTTGCTATCCAGCACTGCGCTACTTTACCTGGTAATTGTGCGGTCATGCAACACTGTACCCAAATTAAATTTATATCTGTTTTTCCACACAAATAGAGCTTTCTTCACTGGGTTTTTTTATTTTTTTATGATATAAATGAAAAAAAGAGAAAAAAATTGTTTTCAAAAACAGTATTTTTTAACGTTCTGCTATAAAACATATGCAAAAAATAAATAAAAATCAAATGTCTAGATCAATTTAGGCCAAAATGTATTCTGCTACATGTCTCTGGTAAAAAAAAAAAAAGAAAAATTCCCAATAAATGTATATTGATCGGTTTGCATGAAAGTTATAGCATCTACAAACCATTATATATCTACTACCATGGTATATCTACACTGCTGGCGGTGATCAGCGACTTATAGTGGAACTGTGATAGTGTGGCGGGAAATCTCACACTGGAGGGGAACTGACTAACTGCCACTGACATCACTGGTGGCACTACAGTGATCAGTGATAATACTATACACTGTCACTGTACTAATGACCCTGGCTGGGAAGGGGTTAACATCTCAGGTAATCAAGGGGTTAAATGTGTGCCTAGCAATGTGTTAATTTGTGTAATGTGTGCTGCGTTTTATTAAATATCTTTTTTGTTTCTTCCGTAGAGACCTGTGTTGTTTGTCAACACAGAGCTCTGGGCTGTGATTGGACACAGCCGATCAGCAGGTCCCAGCCAATGATTCCTGCACGTGACCTGCTGAACGGCTGTGTCCAATCACAGCCCAGAGCTCTGTGTTGACAAACAACACAGAGCTCTGGGCTGTGATTGGACACAGCCGGTCAGCAGGTCACGTGCAGGAATCATTAGCTGGGACCTGCTGACAAACTTTTGCTGTGTACAATCACAGTGAGTGTCGGACGGGGGGGGGGGGGGCACATGCTCGCACCCCGAACTCAGAAACAGGCAGCGATGTATCAGTATGCTGCTGTGCCTGTACGGGCCGCCCATCAGCAGTACACTGTGGATAAGTGGTCTGCAAGTGGTTAAAGGGGAAGGTGCACTGAGACCAATTTAGTGTATAGGTCAATCTTTGATGGGGAGCAGTGTGATTGGTGGAGGATCACACATGGTGTTTTATATTACAGATCCTGGCACATCACAAATGGAAACTGAATTATATGTTGGACTTTATTTTAAAAAGACTTAAGTAACAGTTTAACAGTTTCGTGAAGACCCTTTTCCTGGTGCATCATGGCAGCATACATATGGGTTGTGACTCCGCCCCCACAACCTGATAGGACTGGTTAACTATAAATCAAAGACAGACCCGGCTCACAGCATTCTCCTTTTTTTCCTCACCTGATCAAGACTGGAGTCACGCGGTATCCCTTACCGCTTGTCGCCCCAGCCAGGTTCAGCCTCTCCTGGATGGAAGTCCTTCCTGTACAGCCTCTAAATGAAGCTATATGGTTGGAGCCCCATTCTGGTGGTCTGGGGGGCATATTTCAGCCTCTCCTGGGCAGAAGTCCTTCCTGTACAGCCTCTAAATGAGCTAGATGGTTGGAGCCCCATTCTGGTGGTCTGGGGGGCATGTTTTAGCCTCTCCTGGGCAGAAGTCCTTCCTGTACAGCCTCTAAATGAGCTAGATGGTTGGAGCCCCATTCTGGTGATGCAGGCTTCTGAAAGAAAGACCTCAACCCTACTGATCACCTTTGGGATGAATTAGATTGTGAGTCAGGTCTTCTCATCCAACATCAGTACTGGATCTCACAAATGGACACAAATTCCCACAGACACCATCCACAATCTTGTGGAAAGTTTTCCCAGAAGAGTGGAAGATTGTATAGCCACAAAGGGTGGGCAACTCCATAATAATGGTAATGGCCATGGAGGGGGGGCAACTCCATAGTAATGGCCATGGAGGGGGGGGGGGGGGTGCAACTCCATAGTAATGGCCATGGTTTTGGAATGTAATGTCCAACAAGCTCATATAGGTGTAATGGGTGGAGGAACTCATGTGTCCTGCACAGAGCCCTGACCTCAACCCAACCCTACTGAACACTTTTGGCATTACCTGGAACATTGACAGCAAGCCAGGTCTTTTCAGGCTCATTAATTTAATTGTTATTTGTTGTATTTTCATTTTGGATCTTTATTTTACTTATTTGTTATATGTGTTTTTTTTCTTTTGCTTAAGAACGGCTAAGGCTAACGAGGGACTATTCTGGCACAAGAACAAGTCCAGGATGAGTAAAAAAGGTGCTTCTGTAACCCTCAGGAGTGATTTTAAGCTCATTGAGCCCTTAAAAACCAATGGAAGTGGGACCACAGTCTTCAGGCTTTAAGGGGTTGTAAACTCCCGTGTTTTTCACCTTTCATCCTATGCATTAAGGTGAAAAAACGTCTGTCACTGTCACTAACTGATAGCAAATTATAATTAAATAAAAATCTAAAAAAATAAAAAATAAAATCCAATTTCAAAATTATAAAATCATTTTCTTTTTTTTTTTCTTTTTTGAATTGTTTTTGTTTTGTAGATTTGAGTTGATAAAACCAGTATTTTGCTATCAGTTATGCCGCGTACACACGGTCGGAATTTTCGTCTACAAAAGTCCGACGGACGCCGACGGACTAAAGCTGGCTGACAATCCGATCGTGTGTGGGCGCCCCCGGACTTTCAGCGGACTTTCAGCTGACTTTTGCAGCCTCAAATCTGACGAACTTTAGATTTGAAACATGCTTCAAATCTTTACGTTGTAACTACGCCGGATCCAGAAATCCGCCCGTCTGTGTGCTAGTCCGACGGACAAAAACCCACGCTAGGGCAGCTATTGGCTACTGGCTATGAACTTCCTTATTTTAGTCCGGTGTACATCACCACGTACGAATCCGTCGGACTTTGGTGTGATCGTATGTAGGCAAGTCCGTTCGTTAGAAAGTCCGCCAAAAGTCCGTCGAAAGTCTGCCAAAAGTCCGTCGAAAGTCTGTCGGACAGGCTGTCGGACTTTTGTAGTCGAAAAGTCCGACCGTGTGTACGCGGCATTAGTCTTCACAAACAGCTTGTTCACTCTTTCTTTCTATGGATATTGTATTCATTCTCAAGACTCTGGACTATTTTCTGAGTTGGAGACCATCACGTATGTGCTAATTTAAAGTGGGGTTCCACCCAAAAAACAAAAATACCTGTAAAAATTCTAAAAACAAAAACAAAAAAACATTTGGATATTTTTTTTTTTTCACTTACCTCTAAATGCCTGTTGCTAGGTGGTCCCTCGTAGTCTGCCTGTTCCTTTGCCTGGGCTGGTGACATCACTTCCCCCCAGGCACAGGAAGGGCTCCGCTCTGCTCCCTCCCTCCTGTCAATCATCTGGGACCCATTACAAGTCCCAGGTGATTGAGCGGCCAATCACGGCGCGCGGCGTCACTCGCGCATGCGCAGTGGGTGCCAGGCTGTGAAGCCACAGCCCGGCGCCCACAGTTGAAATGCCGGCGCCGACGAGCGGAGTGGGGGGACGAGCAGGGCTTCGATCCCCCGCATCGCTGGACCCAGGGACAGGTAAGTGTCCAATTAAAAGTCAGCAGCTGCAGTATTTGTAGCTGCTGACTTTTAATTTTTTTTTTTTTTTTTGACGGCCCCCCTGGGTGGAACTCCTCTTTAACCGCTTTATGTCCAAGGGCAAAACAAATCTTAACGTCTGAACCCAGTTTGACAACTTTGATGTGTTAGTAAACCTAGAAATAAATATCTTTGTAACAACTTAATGTATCCATGTGAATCATTTCTTGCTCTTTTTCAGGACTTCAGGACAGGCTGGGCTTTCATTTGGCGGTAAATATTGATGGATATCTCCTGATTTTGTTTTATCATCAATGAAAATAAAAAAAATAAAAACTAGCCAAAAATTGTAAAAAAAAAAACAAACAAAAAAAAACACATTTATTGTCAATTTTGGCTGAATGTTTCTATGCCATTACCAGGACCCACCGCCAAAAAAAACTACAAAATAAAATCTTCCACTCCTGAGGTTCACAACAAAACCACATACATGTGTATTGTGTATTCTTTCTACCTGTAGTAGGGCCAAGAAACAATAGTATGCATTCTCCTTTTTTTATTTTTTATTTTTTTTTGTCCTACCTAAATACACTCACACTGACACTGCTATAGATATAGATTTACTAAAACTGGAGAGTGCAAAACTGGTGCAGCTCTACATGGAAACCAATCAGATACCGTATTTTTGTCAAAGCTTAATTGAACAAAGCTGAAGTTACAAGCTGATGGGCTACTATGCACAGATGAACTAGATTTTGCACTCTCCAGTTTTAGTAAATCAACTCCTAACTGACATTAACGGTAACACTTACTAAGCTTGAGTAAGCCCTGATCTTTTTTATCATTATTTTATTTTTTTTTTTAATTTTCAATAAACCTTTTTTATTTATTTACACAGGCTTCTCCTCTATTTGGGAACAAAAGATACAATGTATATTTTCCTTACTGGTTGGTATGGATAGGTGACAATGTCAACAAGAAGGCACCACCATGCCTGAATAATATGTATAGACAGGGGAATGATTTGGTGGGATTTTTTGGGTGCCAGGCAAATAGAATTACTAGTAATACACCGAAGTAAAAAAAATATCAAAATTGAATAGACATAAGACAAGTATTAAAAATTGTATTGACTATTTATATATTACGCAGGCATGGAATTTTTTTCAATAAACCTTTTTTATTTATTTACACAGGCTTCTCCTCTAGTTGGGAAAAAAAGATACAATGTATATTTTCCTTCTCACAGAGGTGGAACAGTATAATTTTTTGTTTCTTTCTCGCAGAGGAGAAACAGTACAACGTATCTTTTCTTTCTTGCAGAGGAGAAACAATACAATGTATCTTTTCCTTCTCACAGAGGAGAAACAATACAATGTATCTTTTCCTTCTCACAGAGGAGAAACAATACAATGTATCCTTTCCTTCTCACAGAGGAGAAACAATACAATGTATCTTTTCCTTCTCACAGAGGAGAAACAATACAATGTATCTTTTCCTTCTCACAGAGGAGAAACAATACAATGTATATTTTTCCTTTTCACAGAGGGGAAACAGTATAATGTATCTTTTCTTTCCCACCAAGGAGAAATAGTAAAACTTATCTTTTCTTTCTTGCAGAGGAGAAACAATAAAATGTATTTTTTTCCTTCTCACAGAGGTGAAACAACATAATGTATCTTATTATTCTCACAGAAGAGAAACCCTACAATGTATTTTTTCCTTCTCACAGAGGAGAAACAGTAATCTGTATCTTTTCTTTCTCACAGAGGAGAAACAGGCAGGTTTTCACCTGTAGTGATCATTGCGATTGGCTAATCACAGTCATCACCTGTTCTGGAGCCAGTTCTACTGGCCCCTGATCGTTACCATGAGCCCCAGAGCTTTTAGTGACAGCTTGGTCTCAGTGCTGGAGGATGATTGAGTATTCTTCTAGCACAAACACAGTTATGCATATGTATGCAGCACCCAAGAAATAAGCCTAATTCCCGATGTTGCATATATGTGTGAGTTGGTCGTAAAGGAGTTAAAAAACACCAAAATACTAAACCGCCTAAATTTAGCCTTTTCTATTGACTTCAATACAAATGGCAACGTTTCTTCGAAATATTTAAAAAAATGAAAACTCAATTTTCTTCGCTTATGTGTACACCATTGGTCCAATCCCAGTGTTCAGAATTATAGAAGGGATAAAAAAAAAGGAAAAAGTAAATAAAAACATACAAAATACAAATAGAAGCATTACAGGTATAAAGTAAGACAAAGGCGAGTTTGGGACTTCGGAATGACCGGTTTTGTCCTATTCTTTCCACGCTGCACATGGTCTATCTCTCCGGCATCTAACAACGAGACCCCTCCATCATCAGACTTTCACAGGGGCCTCTGAATCATCCTGGCAGTTCAACATCTGCCTGACAGGACCCAAACCACAAGCCGTGTGTGCCGGACTCCGCTGCCCCCAACTCCCAATACTGCTGTATGTTCTTATTAATCCAACCGCCCCTAATCAGAAGAGACTTCACTGTACATGCCAAGCCGGGCTGGCTCCAGAAAATTATTCTGTATACATGAGGGGGGAATAGGGGCAGATCCAGATCCCGTCTCCGGAGAGGGGCTACGCTCGCTAATTTCATATTATAGTACATGTGCTCTTCTACTACACAATGTATAGAATATGTGTATCATTTATCATATAGTGTAAGATACAAGTGCGCTTTTACTATGAAATATATATAATATATACCGCATAAATGTTTTATAATTAGGATAAATGTGCACTTCTACGGAAAGTAAATAATATATATATATATATATATATATATATATATATATATATATATATATATATATATATATAAAAATATAGATAGATAGACAGACAGACAGACAGATAGATAGATAGATAGATAGATAGATAGATAGATAGATAGATAGATAGATAGATAGATAGATAGATAGATAGATAGATAGATAGATAGATAGATAGATAGATAGATAGATAGATAGATAGATAGATAGATAGAGTGTATAGTGTGGATACATGAACACTCCTACTACTGAATGTATATAATACATAAATAATGTATGATATAGTGTAGATATAGTGTAGATACATATATATATATATATATATATATATATATATATATAGTATAATGTATTATATAGTATGGATACATGCACTCCTCTACCACAGAATTGTTTCTTTACAATGGCGGAGAGATGCTGTTTGTAAGCAGATAGATCATTAGGGTTATCTAGAACAGCGGTTCTCAACCTCAGTCCTCAAGTACCCCCCAACGGGCCATGTTTTCAGGTTTTCCTTTACTTTGCACAGCTGCTTTAAATCAATATCAATCTAAGGGAAGTTCCCAAAACATGGCCCGTTGGGGGTACTTGAGGATTGAGGTTGAGAACCACTGATCTAGAACATCGATTGTTTTTTTTTTTTTTTTTTATTCAATTACAAGAATATTGAAAAAAAGAATTACAATGTGTTTAACCACTTTTATACTGGATACTTTTACCCCCTTTCCTGCCCAGGTCAGTTTTCAGCTTTTAGCGCTGCCCAACTTTGAATGACAATTACATTCAACACTGTACCCATATGACATTTTTTTTAGACAGATAGAGTTTTCTTTTGGTGGTATTTAAGCACCACTGGGTTTTTATTTTGCAAAATAAACTAAAAAATACTGACAATGTGTGTGTTTTCTGTGTGTTTCTATGTCGTAAAATTTAGCAAATAAGTAATTTTTTGTTATAAATGCAGGTTAAAATTTATACTGCTATTTTTTTTGGTACATTTAAATAGAGAAAAAATTGGTGTATATCGCGCTGACATATATCTAGTAGCAGCCAGCACAACACTAATGCCCTGTACACACGATCGGACATTGATCGGACATTCCAACGTCAAAATCCATGGATTTTTTCCGACGGATGTTGGCTCAAATTTGTCTTGCATACACACGGTCACACAAAGTTGTTGTAAAATCCGATCGTTCTGAATGCGGTGACGTAAAACACGTACGTCGGGACTATAAACAGGGCAGTAGCCAATAGCTTTCATCTCTTAATTTATTCTGAGCATGGGTGGCACTTTGTGCGTCAGATTTGTGTACACGCGATCGGAATTTCCGACAACAGATTTTGTTGTCGGAAAATGTTATAGCAAGCTCTCAAACTTTGTGTATCTGATATTCCGATGTAAAAAGTCCAATGGAGCCCACACACCATCGGAATTTCCGACAACACAATCCGATCGCACTTTTTCTATCGGAAAATCTGATCGTGTGTACAGGGCATAAAACAAGCGTAAGTCAAGGAATAAGTAAAAAGTGAAATTATGTGCAGCGCTCAAAACATGGAAATACATATGTATACAAACTAATGTATACTGTGCAATGACCACAAAAACTAATAATAATGAAAATGAGATGTGAAATTCACACCCCAAACTAATGTCCATGTGCCACCATACAAAAGTTGTTTTAAAACATAAACATAGCAGTCTTTAAAAAAAAAAAACGGCGAGGAACGCCAACCTCAGGCTCTCTCAATTTGAAAAAGTCTGCCATAATTTACCTAGAGAGAAAGGAGTCATCTCCTTATTGTGTGGAGTCCTCAACGACCTGCACTTACCTGAGAAATCCACAGCTATGACCCACTGGGAAACAGACATGGGCCAAGAATTCTCCCCAGAGGATTGGCTAGAAATGTTAAAAAACATGCATAAATGCTCGCGCTCTATGTCCATCAAAGAAACAGTTGTGAAACTTCATAATAGGTGGTGCCTCACTCCAGATAGGGTACAAAGATTCTACCCTGGGGTTCCCGGTACCTGCTTTAGGGGTTGTCAGACCACGGGTACTTTACTCCACACTTTCTGGAGCTGTCCCCACCAAAAAAATATATGGGAGCTGGCAGCCAATAAGGTGGCACAGATTTCGGGATCCCTGATTACTTTAGCGGCTCCAATGTGCCTACTCTTTACCCCTATACCAAATATCCCCCCCCCCATGAATCAAAAATTAATTAATACCCTATTCAGTGCTATACAATGGGCTATGTCCTTAAACTGGCGATCACACTCGGTCAAGTACTCCAACTCATGGAAGCCATAAAATTCATGGAGCGAATCCACCATATGATAATGGACACTATGCAAGTTTTCCATAGGAAATGGTCCGACTTGTCCACATATAGCATCTTATAGTAAACTGGGGCAGTTTGCCATATTTTAGTCTTTTATGTCCCCCCGGCTATATGTGATCCCTCCCCGGGGCACATGGTATTGCCTCTGGACCTAGCTTGGAACAACTGAGGGCACTACAGAAGTTGTTTATTATGTAATACGATTTTAGCTCCCGACTCAACATGCCTCAGACATCTCTGTTAGTTTCTGTCTCATCTGTGTTTTTTTTTCTTGTGTTATTTTCACATTAAGTCTTATGTTTTTTTTTGAATGGATGAGTTGTAATGAGACGTACCCTAATTTGGCACCAATTTTCGGTAACGATACTAAATTATACATTTCAATACGGTTCCATTATGACTATGTCTAACAATCTGGGTTGCATCCCTTACCTGTTCTTATTTTTTTTTTCTTAATCATGTACCGTCTTTTTCTACTCTCCAATAAAAACGTTTGTATTAAAAAAATAGAAAAAAACAGTGAAAACAAATTGTGTACCTAGAAGTGGGATCCCACGTGACATCAATGTTGAGGTGAGGACACGGACAATAGAACCACCACCGGTTAGTGTGGAGGCTTACTGGAGTGAGAGGACTGAAATGGGCATATTGCTCAGGGAGTCAACAAGGCTTATGGTGCAACCACCAAAATATGGGACCTCCACGTCTGGGTTCCAGATCAAGTTGTAAAGCAATCCAATTGGTCAAGAGATGTCACCAGTCAGCGGTCTTCAGAAGCAGCCAACTTGTCAGACCAAATCCTCTCAAGTGTTCAAAATAGCATGACCAAAAAAGAAAATACTCCACATAGTGTGAATCCGTATAAACGTAAAATTTATTAAAAGTAAATTGGAAACACTCACATTTAGAAAGTGGATCAAAAGTTTAAAATTGAAGTTTGTGGGTAAATGACATCAGCAGGCTCATACCGGGGGGTTTCATCTAAAGAGACATCATCTGGGGTACTTTTTTTGGTAACAATAACCCAACAATAACCCAAATCAGTGTACAGTAAAACCTTGGTTTAAGAGTAACTTGGTTGAGAGCGTTTTGCAAGACAAGCTAATTTTTAAATATATTTTGACTTGATATACAAGTGATGTCTGGATATATAAGTAGCGTCATGTCACAACTGAGTATAAAAGAGAAGAGAGTCGCCTCTAAGTGTAACAATAGGGTTACATTTAATGAAGGTACAACATTTAGCAGCTATGCAGGCATCCTGGGTAAAGCTGTCTTCAAAAAAAGTGCGCTTGTAAGACTGCTGCGCAAATATGGTGTGACAGAAATTATTGCAACAACCGGCATTTTATTCTCTAGGGTGTTAGGAAAAAAAACAATTAATAATGTTTCGGGGTTCTAAGTCATTTTCTAGCAAAAAACCTTGATTTTAACTTGTAAAACCCCAAACCTCAGAAAGAGGCTCGGTCCTTAAGTGGTTAAAGGGGACTTCCAGACTCCAATAACGCCTCCGCTTGCAGAGCCCAGAACCAATGGCCAGGGTTGTCGGGAAGAGGACCCTCATCAACATGGGCCAAGGTGTTTTGCCAGTGGGGGGTCCTGACTTCTGGCCGTAAGGAATTTTTTTTTTAATTTGCATTGGTACATGTGCTCCACAGGGCAGAATCCACCCATGTGCCTATTTTAATTTTTTTAGATCTTCTTGGCCTATTATCCCAGAAAATGGGCATTTTTAATTTGACACATTTGGCTCAGTAAGAAATCACCAAATACCATTTATTAAACATTAAAACCACATTACAAACAGTAAAAAAGCATTGCACATATCAGTATATTCACCAGACAGCAAAACAGAGTGCACTTTCAGCTTACTTCCTGTACGCGATGACATCACAGGGAGGCTCATACCGACGCATTTCGTCATAAAACAGACACGCCTCTATGAGGAGCGTATATATGTTTACTTTTAGCATGATCCTAATTGCTTGGGACATAGCAACTTGTCTGAGGAACATCACAGATAGATGGTTCCAAGACCTATGTGGAGAGATATCATTGAGGCTGGGCAGCTGCTTGGCTGAGCGCTTGTAGACCACTCTGAATAAGGAGGTCATCTATATCTGGTAAGTCCGCATCTTATCTACTATTACTGGTGACGGGTGACACCGGTGATACTTGAACATTTTTTTTTTTTTTTAAGCAGGAAGGAGCCCACTCATTCGATATATTTAAAGGGGACTTGGTTTTATTTGCACCTTATTTGTGTTAAAAAATGTATTATTGGATTGCCCCTTAACTTATCTTGTTTGTTTTTTCTTCATCTTTTTTTCTTTTGTTTCATGATTCATTAGCGCAACAATTATTTGTTGTCTAACGACGACTGCCTGAGCTCACAGGAAGTGGATTGAATTATGATGGCCATCAATGAACCCGGAAGACCTGCAGCAGAGCAGATCAGAGGTGACTGTTGTAGCTAAAAACTGCTAAATGTGAGAAGCAAGTTATTTAGAAAAAAAAACAAAAAAACAAAAACAAAATCCGAACCTGGAATTTCTATTTAATGCAGAAAGTTAGTTTTTGATATCAAACTGATTATTTTTACAGGCCTATCTAAAAACAATAATGAAAAGAAATTGTATATTCCCCTTTACAGGAACTTCATCGTATCAGGACGGGTTTGAAAAATAATAATGTACAAAATTATTTTTGCTTAAAATGTAAATGTAGGGGGGGAAGGGAAATAAAAATTGTCCCTGATTTGATTAATCCTCTTTTTGTTATTCCATTTTAACGCTACGTTTTGTTTTTCTTGGAGTTGTCCACAGTTCAACACAGTTAAAAGTAACAAAATTAAGTTTGTTACTTAAAATTTGTAACTTTTTATTTATAAATAATTTGGTCTTTTTTTATGGGGCCTTTTACCAGCTTAATCCCTTTCATTTATTTTCATGAAAGATTCTTGGAAGACTTTCCTAAAAGTATTTTTTTTTTGTTTCTTTGTTTGTCTGTTTGTTTTCTTTATTATCTGCAGTGCTTTTGTTTAATGCCCCGCCCCCTTCCCCATAACATGTTCTATTCTTTCATTTCTTTCAATTGAGGGAAAATCCTGCAATGTAAAAGAAGTTAATCTGTCAGAAATAATTGTTTGTTTCATAGAGAGACCCCTTAGGTTTATTTAATCAGAAAAGAAAGAAAACAATTGGCATGTAACTAGGTCAGGGCAATCTTTTAAAACCTGGGAGAAGTTTTTAAATACGTTTTTGTCCCCTTTTTTTTATTATTAGATTTTAGACAATATAACGAAAAAACAATGTAATATTTCATATTTTGAGATCAGCAAATCATATCACATAGTGATGCACATATCAAGATAAAAAGATAAAAAAGTGGAAAGTTTATAAAGTAGAACTTTATGCTCAAGTAAATATATAGCAAAAGAAAATCCTCTGTGATTCAGTCCTCAGGTAGGAAAAAAAGTATAGAAATAAATTAATAAAATAACAATCAAAAGTCAAAGCACTAATGTTACAAAAAATCTAAAAAATAGGCACTAATGTTACAAATTTACATGTGTTTAATATTAATAATATTAATAATAATACAAATACAAAAATAATACAAATTCAGAACATCCAAGGTCACCCTACAAGAATAGCAATTAATACCTTTAGGGCCCTTTCACATTGGTGCGCTTAAAAACGCGGTATGCACTTTGCAAAAACGCATATCATGTTTTTGCTGCATATTCAATTGTTTTTATTTGGGGTTTCTTCTTGATTCCTGACTCCCAGCATGCACCTATGAAACTTGGACATGTGACTCAAAAAAAGCACTAGAAAGGGCACAATGGGTGCACATGCAGGACTATGGTGTCAAGAGTTCCATAGGATTTAAAGGGATGCAGCTTTCATGCATTTTTGTTTTATTTTATAAACACCAAAAATGCAAAAAAAAAAGATCCATGTAAAAGGGCCCTTAATCATATCGGAAATTTTACCTTGTCTTTTACGTTGTCTTCAAGGGGTGGGATGCTCAGAAATGACAATTTACTCTTACTTGTTGTCCATCACTTTACATAATTTTTTCCAGCCTCCCATTTCACCATTTTATAGATTGATACTCACTCAGTGAG
>JBBGZY010002560.1:22500-163283 GCA_037952925.1 Lithobates clamitans | reverse complement strand
ACACACCTTAGCCTTCAACATGGCACATTCACCCACATTATGTCACATTCACACACACCTTAGCCTTCAACATGGCACATTCACCCACATCATGTCACATTCACACACACCTTAGCCTTCATCACGGCACACTCACCGAAACCATGGCCTTTCTCATACTATAGAAATAAAGAAAGGAGGGGCATAACAAAACAGGATGCATCAGTCCAAGAGTGTTTTAATTGTTTGTGAGAAAAAAGTCAAACAAAATAACCAACGTATTTTGGGGGAGCAACACCATTACCCTTTTATCAGGGCTCAACGCTGGATAAAACTTGATGGACTCAGAGAAAACCATGACTTCACAGATCTACAGTATATTAGAATTAGAGTACTGAACTCTCTTCAGACACTGCCCTCCTCCTTTGCTCAGCCACAGCTGCCTAGTTGTTACTCCATGAAGAGAGTTCAGTACTGGTTCTAATTTGGATCTGTGAAGTCATTATTTCCGCAGAGTCCATCCAAGTTTTATCCTTTCTTGAGCCCTGATGAAGGGGGAGTGGTGTTGCCCCCAGAAACGTGTTGATTGTTACTTTTTTTTTCATTGTAGCAAGTCCACCCTCCACCGCGCCACGTTCACCCTCAACCCGGGCCTCCACCGCACCATGTTCACCCTCAACCCGGGCCTTCACCACGCCACGTTCACCCTCAACCCGGGCCTTCACCGCGCCACGTTCACCCTCAACCCGGTCCTTCACCGCGCCACGTTCACCCTCAACCCGGTCCTTCACCGCGCCACGCTCTCCCTCAACCCGGGCCTTCACCGCACCACGTTCACCCTCAACCCGGGCCTTCACCGCGCCACATTCACCCTCAACCCGGGCCTTCACCGCGCCACGTTCACCCTCAACCCGGGCCTTCACCGCGCCACGTTCACCCTCAACCCGGGCCTTCACCGCGCCACGTTCACCCTCAACCCGGGCCTTCACCGCGCCACGTTCACCCTCAACCCGGGCCTTCACCGCACCACGTTCACCCTCAACCCGGGCCTTCACCGCGCCACGTTCACCCTCAACCCGGGCCTCCACCGCACCATGTTCACCCTCAACCCGGGCCTTCACCACGCCACGTTCACCCTCAACCCGGGCCTTCACCGCGCCACATTCACCCTCAACCCGGTCCTTCACTGCGCCACATTCACCCTCAACCCGGGCCTTCACCGCGCCACGTTCACCCTCAACCCGGGCCTTCACCGCGCCACATTTATCCTCAACATAGGCCTTCACCATGCCACGTTCATCCTCAACCCAGGCCTTCACCGCGCCACGTTCACCCTCAACCAGGGCCTTCACCGCACCACGTTCACCCTCAACCCGGGCCTTCACCGCGCCACATTCACCCTCAACCTGGGCCTTTATCATGGCACGTTCACCTCAAACCTCGATCATGGAACACCTGAACCTCAACCATCAGCATGACACACAGTTTGTCTGAAATGCCTTGACTGTATGCAAGATACTACATCTGATGAAGAGTGCAGGAGTAATGTGAAGTAAACATCATGGTGTCCTGCACAAACATCTTCTCTCCATTTAGAATAGAGCCCCCATTACTAATGTTTTATCTACATAGGAGACCCTTCCCAATCCCCACCCAGTCCATTATCCCCGTACATACCGGGCGTTCTCCTTCTGTCAATCATTGAATTTTTTGGGGTGACTGGTTCATCGTCAAAGTCAAACTCCGTGGGAACATGCGGCCTGCAGAAGAAAAAAAAAGGACAAAAACTGAAAATTTGTCACATCTGCTTTACAGAACACTAATAAATTTATATATCTCACCATATACCTACCTGGTGTTTTACTATACAACTTATAAATCCACTCACCTTTCTTCCTCCTCCTCCTCTTCCTCCTGTTCCTGGTCAGAATCCTCATCCTCGGGATCCGGCTCCGGAGTCGGAGGTCGCCGAGCCAGGATGTCCACCTGAAGCGGGAGGCTCCCCTCGCTGGCGATCAGCTCATACAGGCGCTTGATCTCCTCTGTTTGCGGCATCCAGCCCTCCGTCTCATCCACGTCATCATCACTGCACGGGATGCACCAGTCTTCATCATCCTCCTCCTCCTCCTCGTCCTCCTCCTCATCCTGCCGGTCCTGTTCCTCCTCCTCTGCCTCGCCCTCTTCCTTCTCCCTCTCCTCTTCCTCCTCCGCCTCTGCCTCTTCCTCTTCCCCCTCCTCCTTCTGGTTCTGTTCCTCCCTTTCTCCTTCCTCTTCCTCCTTCACAGCCAGGGACTCCATACCGGCCGTCACCTTCTGCTCCCCATCTTCCGAGGCTTCCTGCATCTGCGTGGGGACAAAATACAATTACATTCTGATTGGGCGGTATACTGTAGGTGTATTCTAGTCTACACTGCCAAAGAACAGAATACAAACATGCTAAAAATCACAAGGACTTAGTAAAATAAAACAAATAGCTGACGTGTATTAACACTTTTGCTGCCAGAGCCGTTTTTTTGTATTTATTGGACATGTTTGAAAAATCAATTTAGGCCAGAGGATTTTGTTAAAACTCCCAAACATTAAAGCAGATGCCCTGCAGAATAAAATAGTGGTAGTTACAATTTTTTTATGTCACTCGATACTTGCACAAGGGTTTATCAAGTGAAAATTCTCAGTAAAAAAACTACAGGCATACCCCATTTAAGTACCCTCACTTTACGTACACTCGCAAGTACGGGCACATTGGCGCCTATGGGAAATCTTGGTCAGCTTGACATGGCACTGCTCCCGAACCAGAAGTGACAGGGACACCAAACCCTGGGAGCACCGGGAGGGGACCCCGGACTACAACATATCCGATTTTGGGGTCCGTCAGCTTGCCTAGGTAATCAGTTATACCTGTAAAGGACTATTGCAATGCAGTACATGCATTGAAAAGTGAAAAAAAAAGGTCTTGCTTCACTTTAACCACTTCAGCCCCGGAAGATTTGGCTGCTGAATGACCAGGCTATTTTTTGCAATTCTGCACTGCGTCGCTTTAACTGACAATTGCGCGGTCGTGCGGTGCTGTACCCAAACAACGTCCTTTTTTCCCCCACAAATAGAGCTTTCTTTTGGTGATATTTGATCGCCTCTGCGGTTTTTATTTTTTGCGCTATAAAAACAAAAAAAAGAGCGACAATTTTGAAAAAAAAAAAAAAAAACACAATATTTTGTACTTTTTGCTATAATAAATATCCCCATTTTTTTTTAAAAAGCTATTTTTTTTTTCTCAGTTTAGGCCAATATTTATTCTTCTACTTATTTTTGGTATAAAAAAAACAAACAAAAAAAAAAAACGCAATAAGCGTATATTGATTGGTTTGTGCAACTTATAGCGTCTACATAATAGTGGATAGTTTTAAGGCATTTTTATTATTATTTTTTTTTTTATAAGTAATTGTGGCGATCTGTGATTTTTATTGGGACTGCGACATTATGGCGGACAAATCTGACACTTTTGACACATTTTTAGGACCATTGTCATTTATACAGCGATCAGTGCTATAAAAATGCATTGATTATTGTAAAAATGTCACTGGCAGGGAAGGGGTTAAACACTAGCGGGCGATCAAGGGGTTAACTGTGTTCCCTGTGTGTGTTTCTAACTGTAGGGGGAGGGGACTGACTAGAGGAAATGACGGATTGTGGTTCCTAGATAGTAGGAACTCACGATCTCTCTCTCCTCAGAGAACAGAACAGGGATTTGTGTGTTTTACACACACACACACACTTCCGTGTTCTGCCTCTCGTGTCCGCGATCGCTCGTGGCCGGCGGTCATCGAGACCATCGGCCACGTGCGCGTGTGTGCATGCCTGCTATCCCAATCCCACGAGCCGACGTATAGCTATGACAGCTCGCGGGATCGTGTCGACCTGCCAAAGTAAAATGACAGTGGCTGGCTGGAAAGTGGTTTAAAGTGTTACTAAACCCACAACAGTAAAATCTGTCTGTATATACAGTAAAGCATGCTTGTTATACTCCCTGTGGAACTTAAGGGGTTAATCCTCTGTACTGTGTAAAAAAAATTTTTGATCCTGTATGGACAGATCCTCCCCCTCCTGCAGGGTCTCTCTGGACAAGGCCAGATAAGACACAGTCAGAGTAGTAAAGCTGCACATGCTCAGTTTGGTCTCAATTGCTGGAGAGAACATTTCCTTGTTGAGCTGAGCTTTTTCAGGTCACATGGTATGACATCACACATGTGGGCGTTAATACAGATCCTAAATGATAGCCCAGTTCCTCCCTCCCTCCTCCTCCTCCATGCCCAGTAACTAAAAAAAAAGAAGAACACAGTGGTTGGGATGTCACATCTTGATTGATGGATGATCGAACGATCTGTTTATTAAACGTCAGCAGCTACAGATTTTGGTTAACCCACAGGGTTAAAATTGACCTTATCCTTTGAGTTGATTCATGTAATGTCCCCCCTCTGACTGTGTTTTATTTTAAAAAATGCAGCTATATACCCAATTACAGAGCGCCGCTCACGTGACCCGCCGCCTCTCTCCTCTCTCGTATGACAGCTGCAGTGGGCGGGGCCGAGGATCCCCTGCTGATGTCAGTCGGGAGAGGCGAGGAGGAAAGAGGCGGCCCCGCCCACTGCAGCTGTCATATGAGAGAGGAGAGAGGCGGCGGGTCACGTTGAGTGCCAATTGGCGCTCTGTAAACAGGTATACAGCTGCATTTTTATTTTTTATAAAGCACAGTCACAGGAGGACATTACATGAATCAACCAAGAGGATAATCTAAATTTAACCCTAATTTGAGCAGCGGGAGGGGGCGGGCACGGAGCTGACAGGCAGGGAGGGGGGAGAGGACGGAGGAGAGACAGGAGACACAGCGGATGACAGAGGCAGGTAAACTGACCACGGGGTCAGGGCTCAGCAGCCATGATATACCGTGGTCAGTTTACAAAGGGGAGGGCAGAACCAGGTAGGATCAGCCAGGTATTTCACAAGCACTGTGCTTTATAACATGCTTTAACCGCTTCCCTACCCGCACATCATCATATGACGTCCGCAGATGGGATCTCCCATCCTGGGCGGGCATCACATGACGTCCTCGGCTTCCCGGCGGTATAGAGGGCGCGCGCACCCCCCGCTGCGTCACCTAGGAGCCGATGCGCGGGCACGGTGATGTCCGCAGGGCACTCGCGATCGCTCGTTACAGAGCAGGACCGTGGATCTGTGTGACTGTAAATGCACAGATCCTTGTCCTGTCAGGGGAGAAGAGACCGATCAAGTGTTCCTTATTATATAGGAACACCAATCAGTCTCCTCCCCTAGTCAGTATCACTCCCTAGGTAACATTTAACCCCTTGATCACCCCCTAGTGTTAACCCCTTCCGTGACATTTATACAGTAATCAGTGCATATTTATAGCACTAATTGCTGTATGAATGTCAGTGGTCCCAAAATAGTGTCAAAAGTGTCCAATATATCTGCCGCAATGTCACAGTCATGAGAAAAATCGCAGATCGCCGCCATTACTAGTAAAAAATATAATAATAATAAAAATGCCATAAATGTATCCCCTATTTTGTAGACGTGATAACTTTTGTGCAAACCAATCAATATACACTTATTGCGATATTTTTTACCAAAAATATGTAGAAGAAAACATAAACCTAAACTGGAAAAAAATTATTATTATTTTTTTTTTTGGGGGGGGGGGGGGTTTAATATACCAAAAAGTAAAATATATTATTTTTTTTTCAAACTTGTTGCTCTTCTTTTGTTTAAAGCGCAAAAAATTAAAAACCGCCGAGGTGATCAAATACCACCAAAAGAAAGCTCTATTTGTGGGGAAAAAAAAATGATAAAAAATTTCACTTGGGTACAGTGTTGCATGACCGCGCAATTGTCATTCAAAATTTTACAGCGCTGAAAAGTGAAGATTGGCCTGGGCAGGAAGGGGGTGAAAATGCCCGGTATTGAAGTGGTTAAAGGAACAGGATTTTTTTTTTTTTTTTTAATGTTAACAAACCCTTTAAGTGTGTATGTTGGCCGTAGAATTATTGCGCTCACTTTCGCAACGTTATGTCACATGTGTAGTGCAAGCCACGTTTCCATGCGTAGGTGACCCTGAGGGGTGTGTTTACGTTCGTGTGCGCATGGAAACGTGGCTTGCACTACACATGTGACATAACGTCGCGAAAGTGAGTGCAATAATTCTACTGCCAACATACACAGTTAAAGGGTTTATTAACCTTAATAAAAAAAAAAAAATCCTACATGGGGCGGGGAGGGCTCAAAATCTTTTTTTACAGGGGGGGGTTTAAGTGCTTGAGGGTAATTTTTTTCTTTCAAACTTTATTTCTATCACACAGGGGACAAAATGTACCCTCAGTGACAAACTCTTTGTGACAGGTTCTCTTTATTGATACATCAGGGGTCTAATGGTGCACAGATTTGAAGTGGCAAAGATATGAAGATTGGAAATCTTGGGGTAGGACTTGTCACGCGACTCTGCAGTCCCAAGTCACAGGAGAAGTGTCACGAGTGTAAATGGGACCTAACTGCTTGTTTAGGTCTAGACCGGTGATGGCGAAGCTTGGCGCCCCAGATGGTTTGGAACTACATTTCCCATGATGCTCAACTATACTGCATTGTGCAAGAGCATCATGGGAAATGTAGTTCCAAACCATCTGGGGTGCCGAGGTTCGCCATCACTGGTCTAGCGAATGGGAAAACCAGCTTCACGTACCAGACCCTCCACCCCCCCAGCAGACGGCGCTCCCCTATACACTCGCACACAGTAATAAGGAGTTTTGTAGCACCACCACCTTCCCCTTGAGGATGGCTAGATTGTAACCCTTGTCCAATGGAGGGCTATGGATTCTGCATCGGTCTTGGAGGACATCAGAGGACCTGCGACCGCCAGAGCATAGGGGGGAAAAAAAAAGAGGCTGCAGGGACCGGTGGGTCAGGTGAGTAAAAACCGAGATGGCCGGCTAGAACTAGGACAGTGTTTTTATTGCTGCCTGGGGTTTTCCTGTATGGGTGCCACAAGGACCAGAAGAGAGGCAAAACATCTATACTGGGGTCATTGCTAGAACAGGAAGTGAAAGCTATAATGGGGGGGGGGGGGGGGTCACAGTGGCAGGAAGTGAGGGAAAATCTCCACAGTGGGGTCACAGTTGGAACAGGAAGTGAGGGAAAAGCTATAATGGGGTCACAGGTAAAACAGGAAGGGAAAAACTATAATGGGGGTCACAGAGACAGGAAGAGAGGGAAAAGCTATAATGGGGTCACAGGTAGAACAGGAAGTTAAAGCTATAATAGGGGTCACAGAGACAGGAAGTGAGGGGAAAGCTATAATCTGTCACAGGTAGAACAGGAAGTGAAAGCTATAATGGGGGTCACAGAGACAGGAAGAGAGGGAAAAGCTATAATGGGGTCACAGGTAGAAGAGGAAGTGAAAGTTATAATGGGGGGGGGGGTCACATTGGCAGGAAGTGAGGGAAAATCTCCACAGTGGGGTCACAGTTGGAACAGGACGCGAGGGGAGAGCTATAATGGGGTCACAGGTAGAACAGGAAGTGAAAGCTATAATGGGGGTCGCAGAGACAGGAAGGGAGGGAAAATCTCCACAGTGGGGTCACAGTTGGAACAGGAAGTGAGGGAAAAGCTATAATGGGGTCACAGGTAAAACAGGAAGGGAAAAACTATAATTGGGGGGCCACAGAGACAACAAGAGAGGGAAAAGCTATAATCTGTCACAGGTAGAACAGGAAGTGAAAGCTATAATGGGGGTCACAGAGACAGGAAGAGAGGGAAAATCTATAATGGGCTCACAGGTAGAACAGGAAGTGAAAGCTATAATAGGGGTCACAGAAACAGGAAGAGAGGGGAAAGCTATAATCTGTCACAGGTAAAACAGGAAGTGAAAGCTAAAAGGGGGTCACAGAGACAGGAAGTGAGGGAAAAGCTATAATGGGGTCACAGGTAGAACAGGAAGTGAAAACTATAATATGGGTCACAAAGACAGGAAGTGAAAGAAAATCTCCCCAGTGGGGTCACAGTTGGAACAGGACGTGAGGAGAAAGCTATAATGAGGTCATAGGTAGAAATGAAAACACATTTTAATTCTTCCCCAATGAATCTGAAGCGCCACACATGGAGAGGTGTAATATAAACATGTGTACCAGTCATACTATTATCATGCCAGGGTCCCCAGGTATAATCAGTGCAGGGGCAGCCCTCCCCCAGCTATACATATGATGGTGTCACTCACGGTGCTGTCTGTCCTGCTCTTCTCTCTGCTGTCACTTCACCATTCATCAGAATACAGAAACACCATAAGCCACCATGTTCCCTCCACTCTGTTTAGCCGCCTGCTAGCGCTCGGCGTCACTTCCGCCCTTCTCCCCCTCTCTCTCTCAACTGTCATACGCTTCAACGGCACAAGCCCACTTCCTGTGCGTTGCACTACCCCAGTGCCCACAGCAAGCATGGCGGCCGCATAAGTAGTGGTCACGTGACGCTGCCGATTTTTAAAACTGGCCAGTAGGGAGCGACGTGCGTCCCAAGCCTCGGTCTCAGCGGGAGCCTCGGCGTGTCACGTGTCGAAGCCGCGGCCGTCCATTGGCTGCAAGGGAAGGGAGGCCGCCAAATACGAATCGGAGAGCGAGTAACCGATGGTGGGCCGGAGCGGCGGAGGGCAGTGAAAAGGAAGAGCGGACACCGGGCCGGTAAATGGCAGCAGCGGCACACCGAGCGTGGTGGGGGGAGGCGGTGGTCACTCGTCTGGCCTACTTTACACTTTTTATATAAATTATACCGAGATATATGTCAGTATATACCGCACAGCGCCTCCGATACCGAGGACACTGCATATACAGATATATATATATACGTCACCTCAGACCCCAGAGTGTGTGTATGTATATATGTATATATATATATATATATATATATATATATATATATATATATATATATATATATGTGTGTGTGTATATATACACATATATATATATATATATATATATATATATATAATC
The DNA here is from genome assembly GCA_037952925.1 of Lithobates clamitans. NCBI lineage: Eukaryota > Metazoa > Chordata > Amphibia > Anura > Ranidae > Lithobates > Lithobates clamitans. Next base: position 154,257 of record JBBGZY010002560.1, on the reverse strand, counting down.
ATGTAGCTCCTCACATCACTGTGTAATTAAAAAAAACAAAATATATATTTATTTTCCACACTACCTCATAACCACTTGCCCACAGGGCACTTTTACCCCCTTCCTGCCCAGGCCAAATTTCAGCTTTCAGCGCTGTCACACATTAAATGACAATTGTGCGGTCGTGTGACACTGTACATGACTTTTTTTTTTTATCTCCCCTTTTTATTTATTTTTTTGAGAATACATGCATAGAATTTAGTGCCCCTTTAAATGAAGAATCTTTTTTTATTCATACAATTTAAGAGCAAATAATAATAATAATAAAAACAATCCACAATAATTATCAAAAGCAATGGCCACCCTCCTAAAATAGACCTCTTGTAAAGAACTTTAGGAACAAAATATGCCGGACAGCCGCACTCAAATATCCACCTTTTATTGCATAAAAACAAATGCAAAAGTCCAAAGCATTTAGGCTAGGTTCACACTGCTGCAAATTTGATTGTGAATTTGAACCGGTGCGATCGCTCAAACGCAAGCCATTTAAATTACATAGAGTAACATTAGTGCCGTTCACAACAATGCGTTGCGAATATAACTTGCGGGGGGGTCCTGTGCAAGTTTGATCCGTGTGCGATGCGAATTCAGCTCCATAGACTGCTAAAATTTGCAGTAGAATCGCAAGAAGACGTATAGAATTCGCAATGCAAATCGGAACAAAATCGCGCTAAATTCGCCCTGCAGCAGTGTGAACCTAGCTTAAAGTGCACACAGACCAACACGCACAGCTAACGCGTTTCACACCTGGTATAGTGCTTAATCATCGCTATAGTCCACAACATATACACAAGGCCAGTCCTCACATGGACCTTTTTTTTTAGTCCAGTTTTCCCAACCATGGTTCCATTGATCTCCAGGGTTCCTCCAGAGCATTGGTTCTCAACTCCAGTCCTCAGGACCCCACCACAGGTCAGGTTTGCAAGATAGCTGAAATACATCACAGGTGACATCACTTGCTGCTCAGTGATTTCAGTATTCTAGTCTGCAACTCCCCAAGGTAATACTTAAAATCTGGCCTGTTGGTGGGTCCCGAGGACTGGAGTTGAGAACCACTGCTCCAGAGGTTTCTAGGGGTCCCTAGTTGAATGTACTGTATCTTCTGCTTGACAGTGCATTTCCTGTGTTAGAGTGACGGTGCTGCTCCTCTGTAGATAAAGTATGTATTTGAGTGTTGTCACCCTAGGACAGGAAATATATTATTGGCAGGATCATTTTTTGTTCCTGGGTGTAGGTGCATGTTAATTATGAGGGAACAATGATTGTAGTGAAGTACAGGTAAGTGCCAGAGCCGGACTCTTCAGAAATATGGTAAAAGTTATGTTTAGAAGAACATGACAGAATGACTCCTAACTTGCTAATAATAGAATTCTGTTTCATTATAATGAATCATCTCTACACCACTAGAGTGGCCTCATGTGCTTATATCTACTTAGCCCCCGGAATTACTTTGCCCCCTTAATGACCAGGCCATTTTTTTTTTTTGCGATACGGCACTGCGTCGCTTTAACTGCGCGTCGCTGTACCCAAACTAAATTGATGCCTTTTTTTCCCCCACAAATAGAGATTTCTTTTGGTGGTATTTGATCACCTGCTAAACAAAAGACCTTTTTCTGTTTTGTTTTTTTTGTTATGAAATTTTGCAAACCAGTACATTTTTCTTCCTCCACTGATGTGGGCAGATGGGGCGGCACTGGTGATCGGTGTAAATGTGACAGGAAAGTCGATTTATTGGCTTTTCCTTTTTCCCAGTGACAGAGCTGAGGAAAGGCATGGGTTTTTTTTTTTTTCAATTTAAAGGGGTTGTAAAGGTTTGTGTTTTTTCACCGTAATGCATCCTATGCATTAACCGCTTCAGCCCCAAAAGATTTTACCCCCTTCCTGACCAGAGCACTTTTTGCGATTCAGCACTGCGTCACTTTAACTGACAATTGCGCAGTCGTGCGACGTTGTACCCAAACAAAATTGACGTCCTTTTTTTTTTTTTTCCCCCCACAAATAGAGCTTTCTTTTGGTGGTGGTCACCTCCTGCGGCTTTTATTTTTTTGTGCCATAAACAAAAAAAAGGGGTCAATTTTGGAAAAAAAACAACTTTTTTTTACTTTTTGCTATAATAAATATCCCCCAAAAATTTTTAGTTTTTTTTTTCCCCTCAGTTTAGGCCAATACGTATTCTTCTACATATTTTTGGTAAAAAAATTGCAATAAGCGTATATTGATTGGTTTGTGCAAAAGTTATAGCTTCTACAAAATAGGGTTTTTTTTTTTTCACTAGTAATGGTGGCGTTCTGCATCCTTTTTTTTTTTTTTTTTTATCGGGACTGTGATATGGCAGACACGTCGGACAATTTTGACACATTTTTGGGACCATTGTCATTTATACAGCGATCAGTGCTATAAAATTGCATTGATTACTGTAAAAATGTCACTGGCAGTGAAGCAGTTAACCACTAGGGGGGAGTGAAGGAGTTAAGTGTGTCCTAGTGTGTGTTCGAACTGAAGGGGGGAGTGGACTGTGCAGGGGAGATGACAGATCGCTGTTCATACTCCTGTATGAACAGACAATAATCTGTTCTCCTCTCGGAGAACCGGAAACTGACACCCTGCAACACCAATCTAGGTAAAGAGTCTCTGACGGAGACTCTTTACCACGTGATCAGCCGTGTCCAATCACGGCTTATCACGATGTAAATAGGAAAAGCCAGTGATCGGCTTTTCCTCACTCATGTCTGACAGACACGAGTAGAGGAGAGCCGATTGGCTGCTCTCCTGACGGGGGGGGGGGTCTGTGCTGATTGTTTATCAGCACAGCCCCCCCTCGGATCCCACCCAGGACCACCAGGGAAGCCGCCCAGGACCACCAGGTATGCCCCCTAGACCCCCCCAGGGAAATACTAATCTGTGCCCAGGTAGCTGCCAATCAATGCCCACTCACAATGCCTACCACTGCCAGTGCCACCCATAAGAACCCATCTTTGAAAGAGAGAACTTATTTACAACATTTTTTAACCAGCAACAAAAGCAAAACTTTTATTTTTTTCAGAATTTTCGGTCTCTTTTTATTTGTTTAGCAAAAAATAAAAACCAGAGTTGATCAAATACCATCAAAAGAAAGCTCTATTTCTGGGAACAAAATGATAAAAATTTAGTTTGGGTACAGTGATGTATGACCACGCTATTGTCATTCAAACTGCGACAGCGCTGAAAGCTGAAAATTGGTCTAGGCAGGAAGGTGTATAAGTGCCCGGTATTTAAGTGGTTAAAGAGCAACTGTCATCTCTGTCCCTCAGCAGCTCCTCCGACCCGCTGTTGACTCGCCAACAGTCCTATTCACTTTAATAGGACGGCTGGTGATGTGGCAGTGACACTACAAGGTGAGGGACTTGGCGGCAGCAGGTGAGTGGATGCCCGCTAACAGGCGCTGCCATGATGGATCTGAAATGACAGGTGCTCTTTAAATGTAAGGACTTATTCTTGCTGGCAGTTAGAATCGTTATTTGCAAGCAAAATGAAAGTTTCCTATTTAGAATAATAAGCTGTCAGGTTAGTAAAACAGCAATTTTTTTTTTTTTGTTGCCTATGGCGTGCATGACACACCCAAAAACTTCACCCGGTGCCAAAAAAATGTGCACGCACATAAAGAGTGAAACACAAAAAAGAACAAACGGGTACACAAATGTGCCTTTCCCTGAATCCCCGGGGCGTTAGGCTCCAGACGGGGACAAGGGTACTTACAGTTGGTTCATCTGGCCGAAACCAGACGGACCCCGTTCTCTGGAGGGACTGCCGAAACAGACCCACCCAAGTACTAGGTGAGGCTCCCCCGAAGGGAGACCCAATGGGAGAGGGCGAACTAAGCCAAAAGGCCATGTCCACCCTTTCCCAAGACTTTCAGGGCTGGCCTGAGGACCTGCTACCCTACTCGTCACACAGTGCAACAAACTGTACAAACACAAAAATACAAAAAGTGACAAACATGGGCTTAATAAATAAAATAAAGTGGGGAAGGAATAAGTGAAGAGGAGGGTGAAAAGGTGGCCATTGTGTGAAAAAATGACCAGGCCCTTCGGCCAGGAATAAAAAATTCCTCCTATCCCAGCCAAAAGGCCCGGCCCAAGAGGCAGGTGCTAAAAAAGCGTGTTCTATGGTGCAGTGACCGTGGTGCCTCAAATCGAAGTGACTCCCACTCAGTGATTTTTTTTTTTTGACACCCCTAGACTGCCACATACTCCATACGCTTTCAGGACCAACCCTGACCAACGACCCAGACCACAGCAGCCCCCACTCCAGGCAGAAAGGCATGAAGTTCAGGGAGCTTGGTGAGAGCCCTTTACCATCAGGTTCCACCGTCGCTCCCATCACTCCTTCCTAGGGGTGCAACAGATCAAAAAATTCACGGTTCGGATCGTTCCTCAGATCAGAAGTCACGGTTCGGATAATTTTCGGATCAAAAAAAAAATCTCCTCCACTGTAATATCCACAATCTCCCCCACTGTAATAATATATTAGCAGGGTATTGGCGGGTATATTGGCAGAGTATTGTCACTGCTGTCATCTGAACTCTCCCCTTCACTGTACAGATCAGTACACAGAGGGGAGAGCGATCGCGTGGTAAACGGCCGCCGGGTGTACCAAGATGGCCGCCGTTCCGGAGCTAGGCCGAAGCCGCGGCCTTTCCTATGGCCGAGGACACAGAGCGCTCCGCGGATCGTGGGTGTCCTGATCCGCGGAGGTTGATCCGTACGGATCATGGATCGATGACGATCCATTTCACCCCTTCTCCTTCCTAATTACATTCGGGAAATGCTAACCATTCCCCCCCCCAAAAAGGGGAGTAAGCGTTCTCTCCCGAATAACTGTCCATAGCTAGAGCTACCACAATCTAGGCCAGAAGCCCAGGGACCCGACCCTCCGGCCAGACTGAGATGCAGCACCCTTCCTCACCAGAAGCACCCTTCCGGACAGCTCAGACTCAACCATCGGCCAGCCCCCAGTATCTGTCGGGCAGCGTGGCATAGTCCCTGCTGAAACCGCCTTTCCGGGCACTATAACACCATTGTAATTGCTGGCCCTCCCCAACGAGAGTAGCACAGCGCCTCCTCTGGAAACTGATAAGAACAGATACTACACTTGATCTTAGCCAAAAAGCCGAGAAGCGATAGTAAAACAGCGATATCAGAACCGATTCAATCATACAGTTTGTAGTGTACATAGATTTGTTAAATAATGGGATAAAGGAATGTTCCTGAACTTTGGTTTAGCTTATGGTTACTGTGAAATTGTGTGAATGCATCAATGCAGTGCATGTTATCTCTGCTTGCGGAGCTTGGATTCACTGAATGAGTTAATCAAAAATGTAAATATTGCAGAATATACAGTTTCATGCTACTTAACTAAGCTAAATTTCATGCTGAATAAACTCAATTAATGTATCTTAAATAGAGAACTATCTTTTTTTTAAAATTAAAAAAAAAAATTTTTTTTTTTACACTTTGGCGCCTCACATAGACTTCATATTGCTGGTGTAGATCTCGTAACACACTCTATATCCTATATAGCACAAAACACCCCACATAGCCATATAGATACTATGTTGTCAAGTGTACGTGCCTTGTATCCGTATATAGACCATTATATCACACAACGCCTTCTGTACACAATGTTGTTCTTGTCAATAAAATGGCTTGTCACCCATTGTGTAATACCGATGTCTGGACCAACGGGTATATTTTTCTGCTTTTTGTCTCTGGGGTCAAATTCAAAGCCGTTGGCGCCAAGTCTATTTTGTATCTAAGGTCTAGGTGCGGACTTGATCTCTGTTCCCTTATGAGTCTTTGAAGCTCATCATCCTGTTCTGTGTGTTCGCGGATTCGTTTGGCTCTAGATGCAATTCATATTCATTCACAGCAAATGGTGGCCTTGCGAGCTGCCCAATTGATACGCGAGGAGATGTCTGACGAGGATTGGTGGGTCGTTAAGTAATGAAGCATTAAGGCGCCATGAAGAGGACCGTGGTTTAGTCCATAGGTTCAACACCATCTAAACTGGGGGGGGGGTGGTCCAACCATGGACAATGTTTTGTGTACATGAGAATAGAAGGTGTAGTCCCTCACCGTAGGGTGGACGTCCCTCCAAACATCCATGAGATCATGGGAATTTAATTTTTGCACCAAGGGGCCACTTTGTTTGGGAGTAGGTTTTAAAGTAGAGCTACATGATTCTGGCTGAGAATCACAATTTTTTTTTTTTTTTTTCAAAATTGCGTTTTAAAAACCACTGCGCAAATACGGTGTGACATAAAATATTGCAACAACCTAGATTTTATTCTCTAGGGCAGGCATGTCCATAGTCCGGCCCGCGGGCCAATCGCGGCCCGCGTTCCGGTTTCGGACGGCCCGCCTGGTCATTTTGACATGTATATCTTTTGTGGCCCCCAACGAATCCCCAAGCGCCGGGGGCCACAAAAGATCTACATGCTGGCTGCCTTGGTGGGGGCGAGACAAGTGCCGTACAGGAGTATTTCCTGTTTACACGGCGACTTCTGTAAAAGGAAGTCCCGTCTCCTGCGCTCCCATTGGACAACTGTTCTGTCCATCACAGGAGGCAGGACTTTCTATTAAAGAGACCGCCATAAAACAGGAGATTCTCCTGTATGTCTGTCGGCGCTCGTCCCGCCCCCTCCTTGTCTCCTCCAAGGCTGCAGAAGTGCATGAATCAGGCTGCACTGATGGCAATGGTGAGGCTGTGTTCAGGGCTAGGGGGGTGCTGCATTTATGGCACTTGTGAGGCTGCATTGATGGGCACTGACCTTTTATTTTGCTTCACAGTTCTTTCTTTAAAATTTTTAAGTTTTTTTTTTTTTTTTTTTTTTCCTGAATCTTCCCTCTTATAGTTAAGGTGTGTGTTATTTGCCAATAAATACGGTATATCCAAATCATATGCCCAAGCTCATCTCTTTACTCACACACAGCCACAAAGGCAAGAGAATTCTTGTTGGGCAGTGTATTTAGTGCTCAAACGAACACACTTAGATATTTAATGGTTCACAGAATGTCAGGCAAAATGGTCGGCCCTCATGCATGTTCACTTCATCAAATCTGGCCCCTTTTTGAAAAAAATTGGACACCCCTGCTCTGGGGTCTCTGCTAAAAAAAAAAAGTATCATGTTTGGGTGTTCCAAGTAATTTTCTAGCAGAAAATGTTTGCATTTACTTTTAAGCAATGAATGTCAAAAGGTTTGGGTCTTTAAATGGTTAAAGCGGGGGTCCACCCACACCGCCAAAAAAAAAAATATTATAAGCCAGCAGCTACAAATACTGCAGCTGCTGACTTTTAATACATGGCCACTTACCTGTCCCAGGGTCCAGCGATGTCGGCAGGCAACGCCAAGAACCCGCTCGGTTCTCGCCAGCTGCCGCCGCCATCCTGGGTGAGGGAATCAGGAAGTGAAGCGTTGCAGCTTCACTTCCCGGTTCCCTACTGCGCATGCGCGAGTCGCGCTGCGCGTAGCAAGTGGTCCCCGCTCTCTCCTGGGAGCTGTGCGTTTCCCAGTAGACAGCGCGGTGGGGACGTGAAGAGGCATAGACTCCCATGGGAGTCTTTGCCGAAAGTGGGTGCAAATACCTGTCTTAGACAGGTATCTGCACCCCCCTCCCCCCTGAAAGGTGCCAAATGTGACACCGGAGGGGGGGAGGGTTCCGAAAAGTGGAAGTTCCATTTTTGTGTGGAACTCCGCTTTAAACTTCCTTCATTTACACACTGGAGTTCTTTCCTTTAGAACGAAAATATACTTTGTTTCTACTTATTCTTCCTGTTGTGATAAAACTTGGCAGGCTGCCTGGAATTATTTTTTTTTTTCCCAGCTGTGAGAACTCTCTGCACTTGTTAGAAAGAATCGTGACAAGCTGTTTTGAAGATCGGGAAGGGGAAAAGATCACTATTTCGATTCTTGGCGATTAATCCTGCAGCTCCTTTTTTTTTTTTTTTTTGTCAATTTATGTGGGATGAATTTGGTCCAGTGAAGTGTTACTGTTGCCACCTAAAATCAATGACCCACCACATGAGGGTATTGGGTAGATTTTTTAGTAACCTTGTGTGTTGTATATGTTTGGATCTGATTTTAGATGTGCTACAAATGTGTGTTTTTTGTATTTTTAGGAACATTACCAATCATGGCGAAGAGGACGAGTATCCTGGAAGCACAAGGCATGAAAAAACCATCCATTACCCGCGTGCGTGTAGCAGTCCGCTTGAGGCCGTACATGGATAAAGGGGAGGATAAAGTCTGTGTCAGGGGCCTGGACTCCCATTCTCTGGAGATTATCAACTGGAGGAACCAGATGGAGACCATGCAGTACCAGTAAGATTAACTATTACCCTATTCAACATAAAGTAAATGTGGATGTAAAGTCAAGTTATAATTTGGGGTCCATGTGTGCTTGAGTCAGAAAAAATGCCAAAAACACTGGCAGGAGTGTCGGGGTGGGGGGCTCATAGCTTGTATTGCACAAGAGTTTATGGGCATTTTACTTTTATAAGCGTTCCCCTGCTCATTTTTCAATGTGCTTGAAAACTTCAAACGCTCCTAAAATGCAACCTCGTATCTAGCTACCAAATCTATTGAAGGTTCTAAAGGAGTATGGAGAGCTATCAAACTTTAAGATTAATCTAAATAATTCAGAGATATTAAATATAAGCTCAAAAGAAGAATATAGCCCTCAACAGGATTTTCAGTTTCCCTGGAGGAAGAAGGGAATAAAATACTTGGGGATTAAACTTGCAGCGTCACTGGGGGAAACCTACCAGGCTAACTACATACCCTTGTTAGATGAAGTAAAAGCAGAGGTAAAGAGAATAGCATTATGACCCTTGTACTGGATCAGCCGGATCAATGCGTTAAAAATGATTATTACCCAAAATATTATATAAATCTCAGATGCTACCTATATATGTACCCCCAGAATATTTTAGGGTGCTCAAAAGTTTGGTATCAAAATTGATCTGGCAGAATAGAAAAAAACCCAGGGTCTCCCTATCAATCCTACAGAGGGATAGATAATGGGGGATTAAGTGTACCAGATTTCAAAAAATATTATGAAGCTGTGGTTTTGACTTGATTGGTTGAATGGACTAAGGGAAGGAGTGAGAAAAGATGGGTTAAAATAGAAAATATGGCAGACGCAAACCTAGGGAAAAAATATTTGGACACCTCCACAACATAGAGCACTTGGGGTTAATACATTAAGGTTAACTAAAAATGTTATGAGGATATGGGATGAGTTGCACAAACATAATAAATGGGAATATAATTCACCACTAATGTCACTAAAAGAGAATAACTATTTCACGCCAGGGAAGAGTTCGATGGGTAGAAATTTGCAACTTAGACATATAACACAAAAAGGAAAAAGTTGTTCACTACATGATATGACAATGAAAAAAGATTGGTTTGTTTTGAATGAATGGCGGTATTTCCAACTCAGGCACATGGTAATGGCGTTACCATTGAGAGAGGGGGAGGATTTGACACCTTTAGAGAGGTTATGCGACACAGGCACAGCAAAGGGTGGCATTTCACAGTTATATAACATATTTAGTAGAGGGAAGGTAGTTGGAAGTCCCAAAGTTTATAAAAAAAAAAAAAATGGGAGGAAGAAATAGGCCAAAGGGGAGAGAATCAAGATTTAGGGAAAACTTTGAAACTGGTACATGGATCCTCTGTTAATGTTAAAATTGAAATAAACTATAAATGTTTAGCGAGGTGGTATAGGACCCCAGATATATCGGCAAAATATCATATGGGGCAAATGACACAATGCTGGAGGGGATGCAAACAGATGGGATCTCTGTCCCCATATTTGGTGGAGCTGCCCTAAAATCAAAATATATTGGGGGGAGAAATATAGAGATATATTAGGATTGCCAGAGCCGAGTTACCTGAAGATCCCTGGGTATGCCTATTCCATGGAGTAGAAACGCCAGTCAAGGAGTATAGGAACTCGATCCTGATACATCTGTTAGATGCAGCGAAGAGTTTGATCCCAAAAAAATGAAAGATGGTGGATGGCCCAAAAATAAGCGAGTGGCTTGAGAGAATAGATGAAGTCTGTAGGTTAAATCTTCGATTCTCAGAGGAAGGAGGGAGAGAGGGGTTTCTTAAAAGATGGGGGGAAAAATGGAAACTGTTCAAATTGACTAAAGAATATAGTGATGCAATGGTCTAGGGGTAGGGTAGGGAATGAGAAGAGGGAGGGTTTAATCTAGGGGAAGGGATGGGAAGGGAGAAGTGGGGTAATGTATGTATTTTATTTATAAACGTGTAATATTATCCCCTGGTTTGACTCTAGGGATAATGAGGATGGTTTTTATCTGTATTTGATATGAAAATTTAGAAAAATAAAGATTAAAAAAAAAAACGCTCCTAAAATGCTGCGTGTTTCTAAGTGTTTTTAATTTTTCTGCCGCAATGCTGCTCTCAAAATACGCCTGTAAACGCCCTAATATGCATGAACCACAAAGGCTAACCTAGAAGTGTTTCTACAGGCTGAAGAGTAAAATGCAAATTTCCTGTATAAGCATCTTTATTATTTTTTTTTTTTTTTTTTATGCCCAGTGTGCATGGACTTTTAAAGGCATTTTATATAATGCCAACATTTTTTTCCTGCATATTGTACATTTATATTCGTTCCTGCCCTCAAGGAGTTCACAATCTCTAAAGTCTTTACCTCACATGAATGCGTACCAGGACCAGTTAACTGAAATGTCTTTGGCTACGTCCATTATTTCCTCCTGCCGACCGCGCATTGTAGCTTTACAGCTATGGTGCAGGCCAACTGCGCAGAATCCCGTGTATAGATAAGTGTCTCTGCTCTTCTGGGTAGGGGGCGCTGCTTGTGTTGTGATTAGTCACCGCACAAGCTGATCAGCGGGTGCTGGCCAGTGGATGACCGCCGGTGTTCTATCAATTTCTCCAAACCATCAAACTCCAACCATGTTGCTTCCGGTTTATTTAATCCCTTGCTAATTGGAGATTTTGATGAATTGGTCGTTGGACACAACACAGACAACCGAACAGAGTTTGGTACAGGAAGATTGAGCTGTTTTGACAGCACAGCAACTAATGAGGACAAAGTTTTCACGGCCTCCGAGGCGGCCATTTTGTTGGCTAGTATCAGAGCGGAGTAAGAATCTCTGCTCGTAATATCCTGCACCGGACTCTATTCGGTTGCCGGTGTTGTGTCCAATCACTAATTCGTCAAACTCCAATTACTGCTGGTTTTAACCACTTGAGCCCCGGACCATTATGCTGCCTAAGGACCAGAGGTCTTTTTCCAATTTGGCACTGCGTCGCTTTAACTGCTAATTGCGCGGTCATGCAATGCTGTACCCAAACGAAATTTGCGTCCTTTTCTTCCCACAAATAGAGCTTTCTTTTGATGGTATTTGATCACCTCTGCGGTTTTTATTTTTTGCGCTATAAACGGAAAAAGACCGAAAATTTTGAAAAAAAACGATATTTTCTACTTTTTGTTATAAAAAAAATCCAATAAACTAAATTTTAGTCATACATTTAGGCCAAAATGTATTCGGCCACATGTCTTTGGTAAAAAAAATGTCAATAAGCGTATATTTATTGGTTTGCGCAAAAGTTATAGCATCTACAAACTAGGGTACATTTTCTGGAATTTACACAGCTTTTAGTTTATGACTGCCTATGTCATTTCTTGAGGTGCTAAAATGGCAGGGCAGTACAAAACCCCCCCAAATGACCCCATTTTGGAAAGTAGACACCCCAAGGAAATTGCTGAGAGGCATGTTGAACCCATTGAATATTTATTTTTTTTGTCCCAAGTGATTGAAAAATGACAAAAAAAAAAAAAAAAAAAATTTACAAAAAGTCGTCACTAAATGATATATTGCTCACACAGGCCATGGGCCTATGTGGAATTGCACCCCAAAATACATTTAGCTGCTTCTCCTGAGTATGGGGATACCACATGTGTGGGACTTTTTGGGAGCCTAGCCGCGTACGGGGCCCCGAAAACCAATCACCGCCTTCAGGATTTCTAAGGGTGTAAATTTTTGCTTTCACTCTTCACTGCCTATCACAGTTTCGGAGGCCATGGAATGCCCAGGTGGCACAAAACCCCCCAAAATGGCCCCTATTTTGGAAAGTAGACACCCCAAGCTATTTGCTGAGAGGCATATTGAGTCCATGGAATATTTTATATTTTGACACAAGTTGCGGGAAAGTGACACTTTTTTTTTTTTTTTTTTTTTTTTTTTTTTTTTTTTCATAAAGTTGTCACTAAATGATATATTGCTCACACAGGCCATGGGCACATGTGGAATTGCACCCCAAAATACATTTAGCTGCTTCTCCTGAGTATGGGGATACCACATGTGTGGGACTTTTTGGGAGCCTAGCCGCGTACTGGACCCCAAAAACCAATCACTGCCTTCAGGATTTCTAAGGGTGAAAATTTTTGATTTCACTCTTTACTGCCTATCACAGTTTCGGAGGCCATGGAATGCCCAGGTGGCACAAAACCCCCCCAAATGACCCCATTTTGGAAAGTAGACACCCCAAGCTATTTGCTGAAAGGCATGGTGAGTATTTTGCAGCTCTCATTTGTTTTTGAAAATGAAGAAAGACAAGAAAAAACATTTTTTTTTTTCTTTTTTCAATTTTCAAAACTTTGTGACAAAAAGTGAGGTCTGCAAAATACTCACTATACCTCTCAGCAAATAGCTTGGGGTGTCTACTTTCCAAAATGGGGTCATTTGGGGGGGTTTTGTGCCACCTGGGCATTCCATGGCCTCCGAAACTGTGATAGGCAGTGAAGAGTGAAATCAAAAATTCACGCCCTTAGAAAGCCTGAAGGCGGTGCTTGGTTTTCGGGGTCCCGTACGCGGCTAGGCTCCCAAAAAGTCTCACACATTTGGTATCCCCGTACTCGGGAGAAGCAGCAGAATGTATTTTGGGGTGTAATTTCATATATTTCCATGGCATGTTTGAGCAATATATCATTTAGTGACAACTTTGTGCAAAAAAAATAAAAAAAAAAAAAAATTTGTCTCTTTCCCGCAACTTGTGTCGCAATATAAAATATTCCATGGACTCGACATGCCTCTCAGCAAATAGCTTGGGGTGTCTACTTTCCAAAATGGGGTCATTTGGGGGGGGTTTGAACTGTCCTGGCATTTTATGCACAACATTTAGAAGCTTATGTCACACATCACCCACTCTTCTAACCACTTGAAGACAAAGCCCTTTCTGACACTTATTGTTTACATGAAAAAGTTTTTTTTTTTTGCAAAAAAATTACTTTGAACCCCCCAAACATTATATATTTTTTTAAAGCAAATGCCCTACAGATTAAAATGGTGGGTGTTTCATTTTTTTTTTTCACACAGTAATTGCGCAGCGATTTTTCAAACGCATTTTTTGGGGAAAAAACACACTTTTTTTAATTTTAATGCACTAAAACACGCTATATTGCCCAAATGTTTGATGAAATAAAAAAGATGATCTCAGGCCGAGTACATGGATACCAAACATGACATGCTTTAAAATTGCGCACAAACGTGCAGTGGCAACAAAATAAATACATGTTTAAAAGCCTTCAAAAGCCTTTACAGGTTACCACTTTAGATTTACAGAGGAGGTCTACTGGAAAAATTACTGCACTCGATCTGGCCTTCGCGGTGATACCTCACATGCATGGTGCAATTGCTGTTTACGTTTGACGACAGACCGCCGCTTGCGTTCGCCTTAGCGCGAGAGCAGGGGGCGACAGGGGTGTTTTTTTTTTTTGTTTTGTTTTTTTTTCTTTATTATTTTTTTGCTTTTTTAATCTTACTTTTAAACTGTTCCTTTCATATTTTTTTTTTAATCATTTTTATTATCTCGGGGAATGTAAATATCCCCTATGATAGCAATAGGTAGTGACAGGTACTCTTTTTTGAAAAAATTGTGGTCTATTAGACCCTAGATCTCTCCTCTGCCCTCAAAGCAAATGACCACACCAAGATCGGTGTGATAAAATGCTTCCCCAATTTCCCAATGGCGCTATTTACATCCGGCGAAATCTAAGTCATGAAATACTCGTAGCTTCCGGTTTCTTAGGCCATAGAGATGTTTGGAGCCACTCTGGTCTCTGATCAGCTCTATGGTCAGCTGGCTGAATCACCGGCTGCATTCTCAGGTTCCCTGTTGAGACAGGAGAGCCAGAGAAAAATACGGAAGACGGTGGGGGGGGGGGGGCATTCCCTCCCACGGCTTGTAAAAGCAGTCTAGAGGCTAATTAGCCGCTAGGATTGCTTTTACATGAAAGCCGACCGCTGGCTGAAAAGAATGATACCAAGATGATACCTAAACCTGCAGGCATCATTCTGGTATAACCACTCAAAGTCGTGAATGGCGTACCTGAAGACAAAAAAATGGTTAACAATGGTTAACAATAAAGCACAGTAAAGTGTAAATAATTACACACCTGAAAAACAAACATGATAAAACATAATAACAATAACAATAACAATAACAATAAAACATTGCAGAATAGAATACAGTAAAAAAGAGCAGAACAATAGAGAGAGAGAATAGAGAGAGAGAACAATAAAACAACAACTATTTTTTTTTATTTCATATTTTTTTTTTTTTTTTACACTTTTTTTGTAACTAACTTTTATAACGGTAACCGGTTCCAGGTTCGGGTCTCTCAAAATGCGATGGCATCTTGGGAGACCCTGTGAAAGTGTGCCTAGTCTGTGCAATGCTGTACCCTGCGCTAATACTCAACTAGTGAATGGTAGCGTTCAAAACATTCACCAATGCAAAGACCAGGATTGTCAGGACAGGAGGGACAATAATAGCGGGTGTCACGCCTATATCCGCGCTTGCTGCAGACACGACATCTTTTTTGGGGGGTTTCGTTGGGTAGGGGTACTCGGGAGGACATAAAAATGCCTCTCATGCAGCCGACTGCATTTGGTTGGGGATGTGAATGGGGGAAGTACGGGCGCTGCAGAAGCGGTGGGTTCCCAATTAGGATTGGCGAATGCAGCAGGAAGGGCACTATGGGCATGACGGGCCTGTGTTTGTCTTTTTGGTGGCGGCGGGACACTACTTGTGCTTGCCACCTCACCAGCTTGAACTGCACTTATGGGACTCGCCACGTCACCAAGTGTTACTGCAGTGCTGGTTTGACAACGACCGGGGTGTACTAGGCCGCTGGCGCTTGCCAGTTCCCCAAAACGCTACCAAAAAAACTGTTAGCGATCGCAGGGATCAGGCCTGACTCTGCGAACGCTGCAGTTATGCGTTTAGTGTTTTGTAAGTGACAGTGATCGATCGATACTTCACTTGGGTGGCTTGGGCTGGGCCGGGTGGAGGGGCAAAACGCAGGTGCTAGCAGGTATCTGGGCTGATCCCGCTAACACTGCGTTTTTGGGAACCCTAAACTGCTGGTGACGCTAGTATAGATCTGATCGGATCAGATATTGATCCGTTCAGATACTATACCACTAAGGGAGGTGTACAGTGCGTGCGTGGGTGTTAGCGGTACTGGCGCTAACCTGACGCTGCCTGGGGCTGGTGCTTGCCAGTTCACCAAAATGCTACCAAAAAAACTGTTAGCGATCGCAGGGATCAGGCCTGACTCTGCGAACTCTGCAGTTATGCGTTTAGTGCCTTGTAAGTGACAGTGATCGATCGATACTGCACTTGGGTGGGCTGGGCGGAGGCACAAAACGCAGGTGCTAGCGGGTATCTGGGCTGATCCCGCTAACACTGCGTTTTTGGGAACCCTAAACTGCTGGGGACGCTAGTATAGATTTGATCGGATCAGATATTGATCCGTTCAGATACTATACCACTAAGGGAGGCGCATGCTGCGTGCGTGGGTGTTAGCGGTACTGGCGCTAATTTGACGCTGCCTGGGGCGACGCATATCACCGCCGGGCGATCGGGGGGCTAAACCTTTATTCGGTAATAAACGGCGGGTGCCCTGACACTATAAAAAATAAACGAACTAACCAGCGTCAACCGTAACGGTTATACGGTGATCAGTGGTGAAAGGGTTAACTAGGGGGCAATCAAGGGGTTAAAACATTTATTAGGTAGTATATGGGGGTCCCTGACGCTATAAAACACTGACGGCGAACCTAAATATTTACCTCACTAACTAGCGTCACCAGCGACACTAATACAGCGATCAGAAAAATGATCGCTTAGCGACACTGGTGACAGGGGGTGATCAAGGGGTTAAAACTTTATTAGGGGGGGTTAGGGGGGTACCCTAGACCTAAAGGGGGGTAATATACACTGTCCCAACACAGTAACTGTCACAAACTGACACCATGCAGTAATCAGAAAAAAAAAAAAAAAAAAACTGCTGGTGTCAGTTTGTGATTGGGGGGCGATCGGGGGGGGGATCGGGGTGATTTGTGTGCCTGGCATGTTCTACTGTGTGTGTGTAGTGTTTGTGCACTCACATACTTGTCGTCTCTCCTCGGGCCGGAACGGAAAATAACGACCCGAGGGGAGATGACATCACTTCCTTTGCTGCTGTTTAGCATACAGCAGCAAAGGAGTGTTCTCATTGGCCGGCGGCGATCGCGAGGGGGGGGCCACGAACGGATGGTCTCCCCCTCATCACCGATCGCCGCTGGACAAACGACGACCGCCTCGGGCACCGGGGGGGGGTCCGATCGGACCCCCCACCCGCGGAAGGCAAATCACGTACCCTGTACGTGATTTTGCCTGTCCGTGCCACTTTGCCGACGTACATCGGCGTGAGGCGGTCGTCAAGTGGTTAAGAAACTGGAACCTGCACCTCCCTCTTGTCAATCATCTGGGACATGACAGTTCTCAGATTGAGTAGCCAATCGCTGCGCCGCTCGCCCATGCGCAACGGGTGCCTGGCTGTGAAGTCACAGCCGGGCGCCCACAGATACAATGTTGGCCCCGCCGAGCGGGGCTTCGATCCCCCATATCGCTGGACCCTGGGACAGGTAAGTGTCCGATTATTAAAAGTCAGCAGCTGCAGTATTTGTAGCTGCTGATTTATTTTTTTTTTTTTTTTTTTTTATAATGGGAACTCCTCTTTAGGAAGGGTTTTTTTTTTTTTTTTTTATTTTTTTTTATTGGCAGTTTTATAGCAGAAAGTAAAATTATAAATATATAAAGCGTGTATGTGTATCTTTGTGGGAAAAAGATATAAATGTAATTTATGTACAGCGTTGCGTGACCTGGTCATGCAAGGGTGTAGATCTTCCGAAGGTCAAGTGGTTAAAGCTCTTCTCCATGCACATGCTCGCCCCCCAAAAAAAGATTGCCGTAGGTATAAATCTAAAAGCCCAGATTATTTTATATATGTGTATGGACATACTGGGTCCTGCATCATCTTGCTTCCTACAGCAGAGTGGCAAGGTTCCTTCCACTGTCCACATTGCTACCTTGGAGCTTTAGGCACTTCTATTGGCTGTCAAGTAGCAGGATACCATCATATGCCCCTCACTGGCGCCTTAGTCTTTTCTTGCACCAAACCATCCCTTTGCTGGGACTTTGCGGCACTGCAGTTTTCTCTTAAACTGCACTGGGGCAATGTCAAAGCAACAGGATGGTTTAGTGCAGGTAAAGACTGCTGCGCCAGTGAGGGGCATGTGGTGGCAGACTCGGGTTGGCAAAACAGGAGCAGGGATGTTTTTTGAGGAAAAATCGGTAGAGGATATACATTTGCCTAGAAATTGGCTTTGACAATGCTTGCCCTGGAAGCTGTACAGGAGAAGTGAGCTCAAACTAAAAACAAGCTGTGCAAGTTGAATTAAATTTTTCTGGATTGAGTGGCCTTGGGCTACTGTCACACTGGGGCCGCCCGAGTGGTAGCACTAAAGCGCAGCTTGTTTTAGCTGCGCTATAGCGCTGTTTAGACGGCGCTTTTTGGCCTCTAGTGGGGTGCTTTTAACCCCCGCTAACGGCCGAAGGAGTTACAAGTGGCTGTGTTGCGGCGCTTTGGATGCACTGCTCATTCATTTCAATGGGCAGGGCTTTTTGGGAGCGGTGTATACACTGCTCCCAAACCGTCCCAAAGATGCTGCTTGCAGGACTTTTTCTAACATTCCGCCAGCGCACCGCCCCAGTGTGAGAGCACTCGGGCTTTTACATTCGAGCGAGATGGGAGGCAGTTTTCAGGTTCTATTTCTAGCGCTAAAACGCCTGAACACTGCCTTCAGTGTGAAAGGGGTCTTGGGTTACATGACTGACGGGCCTCAACCTAATATAGGGACTATAGTTTATCTGGCTGTACAGACGTGGAAAGTGACATTTTTCTGCATAGGTTTTTTTGTTTTTTCAGGTCAGTGTATTGAAGTAATTAAGTCAGCATGGCAGACAGAAAACTTGCATTTTCTGAAGTCATCAGTAATTAGGGGCCCCTTGACAGGTTTCTGTAAGCATTTGTGGTTAAAATGATTTCTAGCAAGTTAGGTCACGCTGTGTTCATACTGTGCCATTTCCTCCTTGCAGGTTTGATGCATTTTATGGGGAAGCTGCTACTCAGCGGGAGCTCTACACCGGTTCTGTGTACCCGATTCTTCCACACTTGCTTATTGGACAAAACGCCAGCGTGTTTGCCTATGGGCCTACAGGAGCAGGTTGGTATCGCCATCACAAGACTTGACTGATTCTATCACTGTCTTTAGCATAATATAACACTTGCATTTTATTGTCTTCTGTAGGGAAGACCCACACAATGCTGGGGAACCCGAATCAGCCGGGTGTCATCCCTCGGGCTGTTAGAGATCTGTTACAGATGACAAGGGCAGCTACTGAAGAGAACTGGACTTACTCTATCAGCATGTCTTATGTGGAGATTTACCAGGAGAAGGTAAGTCACCCATTCCTTCACCTCTACTGCTTCAAGTCTGCAATGATCAGTCTGCTTAGCTAGCGTTTGCGTACACCAAAGCACATCCACACATTTTGATATTGCAAATTAAAGTGCAAACTTTTTTAAACTGGACCATAAGGATGCAAATTGTGATTTCAATCTTAACTTTCACTGATCTCCAATACTTGTACTTGTTTTGGGTCAGTGGTCTTTAAGCCAGAGATTACTACTTGAGCCTGTTGGTCTCTCTAATCCATTGGTGTTTCTTGACCAGGTGATGGATCTTCTGGAGCCCAAGAACAAGGATCTTCCTATCAGAGAGGATAAGGACCATAACATCCTGATTCCTGGTGTGACACAGAAAACACTTAACAGCTTCTCAGACTTTGACGAACATTTCATCCCAGCTAGCCAGAACCGCACAGTGGCCTGTACAAAACTAAACGACCGGTCCAGCCGCAGCCATGCCATCCTGCTCATCAAGGTAAGGCCTGCGTAGAAGCTGGACACTAAGTCTGCTTTGTTTGCAGTAATACTAGTCAATGCCAGTCCTATAGTGTGGCTGTGTATAGTTGTGTTCCTACTATATTTTTCAGCTTTATTTGCACACTTAAAAACTGTAAGAATGTGTGGACAATATAAACCGCCTCTGCCTCACATTAATCCGCGCCTTGAAATTACTCCGTAATCTGCTGTAGTAGACTAAAACTGTTCTATATAAAGTGTTTTATGACATCGGACACTTAGCGCTGCTTCAATAAGCACAACAAATCAGAGACTTGCCATGCTTATTCATGATTTAAGACTTCTTGTTTGATCATTATTTGCACACTTGTCACATAGAATTTGCTCAGGCCCCATGCATTAAATTGTGGGATAGGTATGAAATATGGCAATGTGTTCCAGCAGCAAGGTAGGAGCTTGTTTGTTCCACTGTGGAACAAAATGGAGTTGGGATGAACTGGTTACATGGTGCTTTTGTTTTCTATAAATTGTTTAATTTCATGATTTTGTGAAATCATTTGTCCACCTTGGCCAATCAGAGGAAGCTTTGTATTCATTCTAAGAATACAAAGCTCCCTGTGAATCGCTGAGCAACACCCAGCCCAAATTTTTTACCCCTGAAGTGGGAAAGAGGAATTCCCTGTTTCACTGCCAGAACACAGCGCTGTATACTGCCCCTAGAGGCCGAGGATGCATACAGTGTGCCCAGCCGCTGCAACTGTTACTGAAGGTCAGGGATAGGCAACCTGGGGCCCTCCAGCTGTTGTGGAACTACATTTCCCATGAGGCATTTGCAAGGCTGGCAGTTACAATTATTCCCAGAGGCATGATGGGACTTTTAGTTCTGCAACAGCTGGAGGGCCCCAACTCCCATCATGCCTCTGGGAGTAATTGTAACTGCCAGCCTTGCAATGCCTCATGGGAAATGTAGTTCCACAACAGCTGGAGGGCCCCCAGGTTGCCTACCCCTGGTGAAGGTAAAGGTTCCTTTAAACAAGAATTCAAATTATGTGTAGCGCTGCCATTTACAAACATTAAAAACCTAAAAGTTTTTTGTGTAACTTGCTGTTTATATTTAACCACTTCAGCTCCGGAAGGTTTACATCGTCCCCTATTTGTGTGGAAGCCAGTGGAAAGGTGCTCTCATCCTTTGATTTTGGCGATCCCCTTTTGACAGGATCTGATATGAAAAGCTCTCATGTGACCCCAGACATTCTGCATTAATATTTATTTGGGTGCGAGTCGCTATTAACTAACTGCAATAAGTTGTTTGCCATTAAAGTCTCCATTACACTGCCTAGCTAAACTTCCTGTGTGAATTTAAGTGGCAATTATGTGCACTCAGATTTCATAGTATTTGTTAAATGTGTGATTTACTGTGCGGTGACAGTCCTGTGTGTAGGGCAGACGCCAGCAGGTGGCAGCAGAGTTCTACTTATTGCCATGTTTGGTTTTGGCCGCAGTCGAGTGTTTGATTTTATGTAGCACGCTAAAATTCCACTCAGTACCTTCCCTGAAGGAGCATTTATGGATAAATACACTCTATGGCAGTGGTCTGCAAACTGCATTGCCGGGTGCTGGGCACTACCCTTCTCTTTCCTTTATCTGGCCCTTGGGACACTTTTTTTTTTTTTTTTTTTTTTCCCTCACTGACACCAAGGGCTTAATTCCTGCTATTGACGCCAACGATAGTGGGGGGGGTCACTAGTCCTCCCCATTGATGCCAACGATGGGGGGGGGTTCACTAGTCCTCCCCACTGATGCCAACGATGTTGGGGGGGGGGGGGGGGGTTCACTAGTCCTCCCCACTGATGCCAACGATGGGGGGGGGGGGGGTGTCACTAGTCCTGCCCATTGATGCCAACGATGGGGGGGGTCACTAGTCCTGCCCATTGATGCCAACGATGGGGGGTCACTAGTCCTGCCCATTGATGCCAACGATGGGGGGGTCACTAGTCCTGCCCATTGATGCCAACGATGGGGGGGTCACTAGTCCTGCCCATTGATGCCAACGATGGGGGGGTCACTAGTCCTGCCCATTGACGCCAACGATGGGGGGTCACTAGTCCTCCCCATTGACGCCAACGATATGGGGGGGTCACTAGTCCTCCCCATTGACGCCAACGATGATGGGGGGGTCACTAGTCCTCCCCATTGATGCCAACGATGGGGGGGGGGGTCACTAGTCCTCCCCATTGATGCCAACGATGGGGGGGGGGGGGTCACTAGTCCTCCCCATTGATGCCAACGATGGGGGGGGGTCACTAGTCCTCCCCATTGATGCCAACGATGGGGGGGTCACTAGTCCTCCCCATTGATGCCAACGATGGGGGGGGTCACTAGTCCTCCCCATTGATGCCAACGATGGGGGGGTCACTAGTCCTCCCCATTGATGCCAACGATGGGGGGGTCACTAGTCCTCCCCATTGACGCCAACGATGGGGGGGGTCACTAGTCCTCCCCATTGACGCCAACGATGGGGGGGGGGGGTCACTAGTCCTCCCCATTGACGCCAACGATGGGGGGGGGGTCACTAGTCCTCCCCATTGACGCCAACGATGGGGGGGGGGGGGTCACTAGTCCTCCCCATTGACGCCAACGATGGGGGGGGTGTCACGAGTCCTCCCCATTGCCGCCTGGACAATTTCTTCTCCCTCTGGCACCCCTAAAGTCTGAAGGCCATTGAACTGGCCCTGTGTTTTAGAAAGTTTGGAGACCCCTGCTATATGGCATAAAACCTTGTTAACCCCTGACATCGCAACTGCACTATATGGCTAAAATTACTTGGAAATGTTTGTTTCCAGTAGAGGGGACTGGTAATACTACGGCACACAAAGACCTATTAGTTAGTAGTTCTTCCAGCCTTGTGGTAAGTTTGGTGACCACCTTCTTTTCCAGAATGACTGTGCCCCTGCAAAGCCAGCTCCATTAAGACATTCTGTTGTGAACTCAAGGGATCTACACAGAGCCTTGACCTCAACCCTACTTAGAACTTGTTTTGGGGTGACTTGTGAGCCAGTTTTTCTCATTCAGTATCTAACCCACAAATGGACACAAAATTCCAGACCCTCTCAAGCCTTCCCAGAAGAGTGAAGGAGGTTGTGCTTGGAGGGGTGAGGTGGCAAATCTGTATTAAAGTGATTGTAAAGTCTCTCTCCTCGTTTTTCTTTCTATAAAAATAAGTGTTACTTACCACCTCTGTTGCAGTGTATTTGCACAGAGCAGCCCAGATCCTCTATTTCTCAGGTCCCTGGCTGCAGCTCCTGGCCCCTCACTCCTGTTTAGTGCCCCCACAGTAAGCAGCTTGCTATGGGGGCACCTGAGCCGAGCCACAGCTCCGTGTATCCATTCAGACACGGAGCTGCGGCTCGGCAGAACCCTCTTTCCTTATTGGCTAACTGACTTTGACAGCAGCGGGAGCCAATGGCGCCACTGCTGTGTCTGTCAATCAGGAGGGAGAGTGAGGAACTCGTGGACATCGCTGGTTTGAGATGGAGCTCAGGGGAAGTATTCGGGGGGCTGCTGCCTACAGAAGGCTTTTTATCTTAATGCATAGAATGCATTAAGATAAAAAAAAGTTTTTTTTTTCACCTTCATGCATAGGATGAAAAAACACGAGGGTTTACAGCCCCTTTAAATCTTCTGCCCTTGTTTTAACTTTGGATAGTAAAACATGTTTTTCTTCTGCCAGTAAATACCTTATACAGCCCACTTCCTGTTTCTTGTCTGGTCATTAGCCTAGGCATATAAAATCATGCACAGCTCTCTGAATTTGCAAGGAAAAGAGGGGATGAGTCATAAGGGGACCAATAAGGGCTGCAGAGCTGGAAGTGTTGCAAAGTGGTTGGAGGGAAGCTATTACAAATTATGTGAGCAGACTGCAGTTCCAGGTTTGTTTCCCCAATATTTCATACTCCTGATATGTGGCTGCTGTACCTTGTATTTGTATGAGTCTCCTGTTCTTTGTGTTGCTTCCTTTTGTGTGTAAATCCCTGGTGTTCCTGCCAATCGCCTTGCTTTCCTAATTAAAAACTGACCACACGAAGTAGGAGAGCACACCTTGGTCAGCTCTCTAGCTGTGCTGGGAACTCTGTGCTCTTCTCCGATCTACCGTATTTATCGGCATATAACATGCACAGGCGTATAACATGCACATTCATTTTAAGGTGGAAGTTTAGGGAAAAAAATGTAAATTTTAAATAAGGAACTTTGAAGCAAAAGAAGGGTCAGTGCCCATCTGCAGCCTCACCATTGCCATCAATGCAGCAGCCTCACCATTGCCATCAATGCAGCAGCCTCACCATTGCCATCAATGCAGCAGCCTCACCATTGCCATCAATGCAGCAGCCTCACCATTGCCATCAATGCAGCTTGATCGATGCCCATATGCAGCCTAGAGGGGACAGGAAGGGGGCAGGACGAGCGCCGACAGATTACATACAGTGAGAATCTCTGGACAGAACAGTGGTCCAATAGCGGCCCAGGAGACAGAACTTCCTATTACAGAAACAGCCAAGTAAACAGGAGATTCTCACTGTATGTAATCTGACAGCACTCATCCCGCCCCCCTCCCTATCCCCTCCTAGGCAGCTAAAATTGAAGTATTGGTGTTTAACACGCACCCGCCATTTGCAAGCGATTTTCATGGTGAAAAAATGAGTGCTATATGCCAATAAATACAGTATATTTTAAAAAAAGGGGGTGGGATTAAAGGTTCTGTTTTCTTTTTATATCTATACACAAATGTTTTGCATTTCATTTCTATGATTAGCTGATTGTTTACAATCACTTTAATCTGACTGTCTTGAAGAAATTGATGCCACCTCTCAGGATTCTAAAGACCCAAAGGGCATAAAAACGCATCCAGAGGGTGTGCCTGCAGGGGGTTTGAGCTCCAGATCCCAGCACTGCAAAGGCAGGAAGCTAGCGACTTTATCCAGTATGCTGATTTGCTGAGTTCATATTTTGTTTCTATGAACCCTCTCAGGTGCAGAAGACACAGCAAGTACCACCATTCAGGATGCTAACTGGGAAGTTGTACCTGATAGACCTGGCGGGATCAGAAGACAACCGACGCACAGGAAACCAAGGCATACGACTAAAGGAGAGCGGCGCCATCAACTCCTCACTCTTCACGCTCAGCAAGGTGGTAGATGCCTTAAATCAGGGGTTACCCAGAATCCCTTACAGAGACAGCAAGCTGACACGCCTCCTGCAGGTAAGAAATTGTTTGTTTATGAGGTTTGAACTTCATCACATTGGGTTATTCTATGACCTTGTGGGTTGAGCTCTGGAGGCCACACAGCCCAGAGGTCAGGTTTTCCTCACCTTCCTCTTCCTAGTATGTCCTTTCAATCCTTTTGAATTTGAAGGGGTGAAGACCATTGCTGCACAGAACAATGTGCTGTTTCTGCCAGCCCTGCCCTATGTTCTATATAAACCAAGTGGACTGCGCTAGCAACTAAATGTGTAAAAATATATATAAACAAAGAAAACACAAGACACCAAAAGTATTGGTGAAGTGACACGTGAGTAAAGATATGGATGTGTCAGAGAACTGGACCTGCAGCTCGTGCATCTGAGCCAGCACTCAATGTGCATGCACTACGCCGCAGCACCAGAGCTCCAAGACCCTCCACAGAAACAATAACAATTGGTGTAAAAATGGCAGGATCATGGGACGATGCACTACTAGAACAGATGCATCTATCAAACCTCAGAAATTAGCATACAATAGTATAAACAAAAATATAAATATATAAATAAAGCATAACAATTGTGCAAAAAATAGGATAGCATGGAGCAAACCACTCAGCACATTCCAGATAGCACAAAGAGACCATAAAATGTCATCTACAATATAGATGCTCCTTCAAGGGGCAAACAATGACATGATGAGCGGGCTTCAAACTTTTTCATCTTGGGCCAATGGTGTAGTGATGTAAAAAGGATTGCTCATAAAGCCATGGAAGCACACGTTCCACCGAAGGAGAGAAGAGAAGTATATAGCATAAAACCTTTTAAAACCAAAGGTCACCTGCGCATAAATGCGCTACTCACGGGACCAATAAGGAAAGCAGGCATTCAGATATTTCGGTCGGTTCGCCGCTCATGGCGTGCGTTCCACCGCCAGGAAGTGATGTCACTGGTACAGGCCAAAAGAACGTGAACAGGATGTTGCGTCGACGCGTTTCGCCCCTCCCCCAGGGCGTTATCAAAGTCTTTGATAACGCCCTGGGGGAGGGGCGAAACGCGTCGACGCAACATCCTGTTCACGTTCTTTTGGCCTGTACCAGTGACATCACTTCCTGGCGGTGGAACGCACGCCATGAGCGGCGAACCGACCGAAATATCTGAATGCCTGCTTTCCTTATTGGTCCCGTGAGTAGCGCATTTATGCGCAGGTGACCTTTGGTTTTAAAAGGTTTTATGCTATATACTTCTCTTCTCTCCTTCGGTGGAACGTGTGCTTCCATGGCTTTATGAGCAATCCTTTTTACATCACTACACCATTGGCCCAAGATGAAAAAGTTTGAAGCCCGCTCATCATGTCATTGTTTGCCCCTTGAAGGAGCATCTATATTGTAGATGACATTTTATGGTCTCTTTGTGCTATCTGGAATGTGCTGAGTGGTTTGCTCCATGCTATCCTATTTTTTGCACAATTGTTATGCTTTATTTATATATTTATATTTTTGTTTATACTATTGTATGCTAATTTCTGAGGTTTGATAGATGCATCTGTTCTAGTAGTGCATCGTCCCATGATCCTGCCATTTTTACACCAATTGTTATTGTTTCTGTGGAGGGTCTTGGAGCTCTGGTGCTGCGGCGTAGTGCATGCACATTGAGTGCTGGCTCAGATGCACGAGCTGCAGGTCCAGTTCTCTGACACATCCATATCTTTACTCACGTGTCACTTCACCAATACTTTTGGTGTCTTGTGTTTTCTTTGTTTATATATATTTTTACACATTTAGTTGCTAGCGCAGTCCACTTGGTTTATATATCTTCAAAGTACAGTACTTTCACTCTGCTGCTGCAACAAAGTTCCATTTCCTTTCTTTTTGGTTTCACAAAAGAATTTGTTTGATACCATATATTTGCAAGCGCTGTATTGTATGATTTTATACTGCCCTATGTTCTGCCTTATTTGACAACAGCATTAATTGTGATAAGTGATTTAACATTGCAGGTGTGGGACTATAAGGCCTCATACACACCGGATGTTTTGCATACTCTCCTAGAAGCCTTTCTTCCTGGCAGCAGCGTTTTGGCAGAAAAAAAGCCTGATGCTTGTTAGTGTCTAAAGCTCTTAGGTGCTTTTACAGGTATCAAGAAATTGGGCGTTTAATTGGCCAGAATAAATTTATTCTGGCCATGGAAATGAATTAATGCTCAAGCACTAGCTTTTAGCAAGTTTTGGTAGCATCAAGTGTTTTTTCTGCCCAAACTAAAGCTCCTGGACGCACTGGCTGTGGGGTTTTTTTCTTGCCTCTAAGACCCTTTTCACACTGGAGCGGTAAAGCGCCGCTAGTTTTAATGGTGCTTTACCGTTGTTGATAGGCCGCTAGCGGGGTGCTTTTAACTCCCGCTAGCAGCCGAATAAAGGGTTAAAAGTGCCCGTTTTGCGGTGCTGCTGAAGCACTTTGTAGGCAGTGCTGCCCATACTTTCCAATGGGCAGAGACAGTGGGGGAGCGCTATATACACCACTCCAAAAATGGTGCTTGCAGGACTCTGTTTTTATTTTTTTTATTTTTTCACGTCCTGCAAGCTCTCGGACTTTCACACTGGGGTGGCTTGAGAGGTGCTTTACAGGCGCTAATTTTAAAGCTTCTGTCACTGAAAATTTCTAAAAGCCATAGTGTGCATGGTCAGAATAACATGGAGAGGCGAAAAAAGCCCGACTCTGCTGAAAGCAGCAGGGAAAACACCCTGTGAGCATGAGGCCTCTCAGAACTACCCATTTACACATCTGATTCCTAGCAAAGGATTACAGTACTTATCTTTTAATCATGGATGACCTCACAGCGTGCCTGTGTGTGGTGTTGATTGAATATTTTTCTCCTGATTCCCTTCATATTGCCCCGCTTTAGCAGGGTGAGAACTTGGTAGCTTTTGTTACCCCACCCCCCCAAAACTGTCAAGAACTGCTGCCAGTAGTTGCTGTTATGTTGTAGCTCCTTGTCTCCAGATTGTCGTGTAGGGATGTGTTGCGTTGTTCCACTTCATCTGCTCTGTTTTCTATCTATTTCGCTGTCAGAAGTACTGATGCAATGCGTGTCTGTGCATCAAATATTTACACCTTTTTGCTTTTATACAAATGGACTGTGTGCAGAAGAGACTCTGGTATGTAGGGAGTGCAAGAGAATAGGTTGGCTTTTTCTGATCTTTTTTTGTCTGAAAATGAAAGCTAAACTCCAGCCTTGTACAGTTGTACAGTCTCTCCCCTCTTGTACAGAAATTGCTTATTAACTCCCAGCACACAGAGTGCTTCTCGCAGTGTGCAATAGAAGCTGTAGATATTCAAATGGTACCTGCATTATCTTCCTGCTAGAGGATGTCCAAAATCAACCTTTCTAGTGACCTTTGCTAGTATGGTGGCTTAGGCACTCAAGTACCAGTTTCACTACAATCCCTAAATAATGTAAGAATTGGGTGGGGGGGAGTTGGCATATAGAAGAACTTCTCTCCTGCCCTCATCACGGAGATGAAGCGTCTGCTAAAACAACCCAGTATGTGGCATTTCTATCTCTCCCAGAAGATTTTCGCGCAAGCTTGACTGTCCCTGGCTTGCTCCACTTCTTTTTTTTTTTTTTTTTTTTTTTTTTTTTTTTTTCTTTTTTTTTCTTTTTTGTCATTTGGCATGTTCAAAGGAGAGGAACTTCAGCTTTAAAAACTGAGAGGCGCTTAAATGAAGGTTGGAAAATGGCCATTGCTTTTTTTATGGGGGGGGGGGGTCCTCGAGGTCCAAACATCCCCAACCCACACCTCAATACCAAGACTCAACACAAGGTGCAGTTTTCCTGGCAATGCCTCCTAATCTACAAATCACGTGTGTGATCAGGGTTTGATGGAAGCAGCAGTGGTTAGTTTTTGTTTGTTTAGTAAACCTGAAAAGATGAAAGTGTTACTGTAACATTTGAGTTCTTGCGCTTTTTGTTTCCACTTCCTAGGATTCCCTTGGTGGCTCCGCCCACAGCGTTATGATAGCAAATATCGCACCGGAGCATAAATATTACTTTGACACGCTGACGGCCCTCAACTTTGCTGCCAAGTCCAAGCAGATCATTAACAAGCCTTTCAGTCAGGAAACCATTCAAGCTTCAGGTAAGAGTGGGTTTTCTTCCATCCATCTGCACCATGATCTTTATAACTCGTGTTCACATCACTGTGAGATTAAAGCTGAACTCCAGACAAACTATTTCTGTCCATCAGGCCAAGAGGGGGGATTTGGGACTTTAAATGAGGCACAATGTTTGTGCCTCCTTCCTGGGTTCAAGTACATATAAAAAAGGGGAATGCGGGAGTTTAAATGAGGCAATTGACTTGAGGTAGAGTATATAGTAATTTTTTATTTGTAACAATAGTAATAAAGTATTTTTAATGTATGCATGCACAATGAGGTGCCAAGACAGACCTCACACATGGATGGCAGGGGAACACTGCCAATCCAAAAAAAATCAGTGTTCCCCTGCCAACCATGTGTGAGGTCTGTCTTGGTTGTTGGTGCACCTCATTGTGCATGCATACATATGAAAATACTTTTTTACTATTGTTACAAATAAAAAATAATTACTATATACTCTAACTCCACAAGTCAATCGCCTCATTTAAAGTCCCACATTCCACTTTTTTTTATATTTCTGTCCATCAGGTCTGAGATTTACACAGCTCTGTCTGACAGGTCAGGAGACTTTTTTTTTTTTTTTTGTCTCTGCTGCTCTTGTCTAAGAAATCTAGTCTTGTCCTGCTCCCAACCTGTAACTAGACAGTGGAAGCTGCAAACTGATCTGCATTAATATCCTGCTTTCCTCATATATCGGTATGCTGCTTGTTGGCATGTGAACGCTGCAGCACCAGTTGGCTCCTTGTGCTGCTTCTCCCTTTTCTCTGCTGTACAGCAGCTGATACCATGTCAAATTCAGCTACTTTAAATGGCTTGTATTTTATTAAATACCTTTTACTTGTCTAATAGGTGAATGGCTACATTAATTTTGTCTCTTACATCTGCCTGGAGTTCAGATGTAGGAAGCGGATCAGGCCAGCTTATGCACCAGGTTAACCTACAGTAGCCAGGGGACATCGGTTTCTGTGGTCAAGACTAAAAATGTAACTGGCCTGGGTCCTCTTGTGTTTACCCATTGCCAGTTCCTTGCTGTTCATGCAGAACGCATAATAAACTGGTATGTCAGTATTAAGGGGACACATCTTTTTAATAACCCATTAAGTATCATTTAATGCATCTCTTCACCTACTAGCAATGCTGGTTAAAGATGGGAGTGTTGCAGACTACCACTGGATGTCTGTTAGGAACTCCTTAGTGTTACCATCCTTCGGCTTCATTGTATATTACAAGGGCCCATTTACACTTATCCAATATGGTAATGCAGCAACTTTTGTTTCTTCGCCATTCATTTTGAAAGATGCCCCAAAGCACGAAAACTATGCACATGCACTGTAGCTCGCCGCATCGTACCATAGTACAGCACCTTACAAATATTGTGATGCATCTGATTTTGGGTGCTTTGACAGCCCATTAAATTCAATAGGCTACTGTAGGGTAATGCACAATACCGCACTTCACAACGCAGTGTGAGAATGTGAATGGGCGCTAACAGAACCTTTTCTAGTGACCATTGCAAATATGGTGACCTGGAAATTTTAAGTGCTGATTTTACTACCAGTCCCTAAAATGTGTAAGCATCGTGAGGTTGTTTAAAGAGGAATGTCACCCCCTGCGACACTGCTATTCCGGAAGCAGGGACAGGTCATTCTCGCCTAGGCATGAATGGTGGTTGGGGGTAAAAAAATGGCTTTTTATCATTAAGGGGGCAGGAACCCAGTGAGGCAAAGCATATCTCGAGTGAGCGTCTGCTTGAACTTCTAACCTGTCAGAAACTGAAATATCCCTTATGGTTTGTATGATCCCGCAATCTAATCTTTATAAAACCCGTATTAAAAAAAATAGTGGCATGCCAGTCTGGGGCTGTTTTACACTACCGCGCTGCAGTTTGGCACAGTATACCCGCGTTTTTTGTGAGGGTTGCCACTGGTGTTTTTGGTGCGCTTTCAATGCAGAAAACAGGAATATTGGTGCGCTTTCAAAAAAAATCTCACCAAAAAGCCAGATCTAATATAAGTCTATGGGAAAGCACCAGTAACCCACATGAAAACTGCGGGTACGCTGTGTTGCAGCCAAACCGAAGTGTGGCAGTATGAAACCGCACTTACACACAACTGGCCTTAAAATGTCACCTCCCCCTCCTAAAAAAAAAAAAAAAAAAAAACCTGTGTAAGAAAGATGTATATACTTAAAGTGGTTGTAGAGCTTAGACATGAAATATGAACAAAGCATATCCTTCTATAGTGTGTGTACTCTATCCGGAGCACTAAGTGTCATTTCTGTCCACTGCTTCATTCCTCTGAGGATGAATCGCTTTGACAAGTTTCCCTAACTCCAAGAGAAAAAAAATGACATTTATTATTTTAGGGTCCTCCGGTCTGATTAAGTGATCTCCCCTGTGTCAGCCAGCTGCAGGGATGAGGACAAAGTGCTCAGGCAACAGTTAGAAAAGCCTGCAGCAGTGATGTTCTCAATGGGCCATCCGTTGCCTGTCATCCTTCCTCTCCCCTGCAGCTGGTGCTGGCTGAAACAGGAAGGTAGGATCACATGACTGGACCAGCCTGAAAATTAGAGAAGTATATACATCTTAGTATACGGTAACATGGGGGGGGGGGGCAGTTTTAGTGCTAGTTGGGTGTAAACTGCAATTTTACTTTTTAAGGAGAACCTGACCCAAGATATATACTACTCCTGGGCCTGTAGGGACAGGAGTGCAAAGGCACGCTCGCATACGAAGTTCAGTATTGTTTTTTGGTTGTTTTTTTTTTTTGTTTTTTTTCCCCCCAGAAGAAAGGAATTTTTCAGGGTACAGCTTAGGCACAATAACACTTCTAAACTTTTCTATAAAATGGCAAATCTTAACATTTCAGGTCAGTTTTTTAAATTGTATGTAAACTTTGTTCTAAACTAGACTTTTTTTACTTTTCTGAATTCCTTGCATGAAGGTAAATGTCCAAGTATTTGCATCGCTCCCCCCACACCTCCATATATACTTACCCTCCTGTCAATCTAGCACTATGCCTGTCTGCAATGATTCTTGTCTCTGTTCCTCTCTGCACTGGACACAGACAGTGGCGGGAGCCAATCTGCTCCTGCTACTGTCAGCCAAATCTTAGGAGCAGGGGGTGGGGCCGAGCTGTGTATGGCTGCACACAGGAGGGCTCAGGAGAGTGCCGACATGTGTGCCTCCACTGCACACAGCTTGCTATGGTGGCGTACATAGAAAAGGAGGAGCTGAGTGCGCCAGGGGGGACCCCAGAAGATACGGTTCAAGGCTGCTCTGTGCAATATCATTGCACGGAGCAGTTAAGTATAATGTATTTGTTTTTATGGAGAAAAATTAAGCCTTTACAACCACTTTAAAAAAATATATATTTTTGCTGGCTAATCAATACAGGCAAACCAAGTTATACACACGCTGCGCTATCAAAATAAAAATTGTAAAATTTTGTAAAATATTTCCGCTAAATTATTAATAGTGATACTGTGATTACTCTTAACATATAAAAAACATTCAAAATATAAAATGTTAATGTACAATAATGTGCAATAAACTTCAATAGATGAATAAATTGAAAGTGCTCCAATAAGCCTGTGCAATACAAACAACAAATATTCCAAAAGGCTTGTGCAATATTCAAACACTAATAAATCAAAAAAATTATCCATGCAATTCAGTGCTGCATCTATGCAATTCGGTGCTAGTGCAATGTTCAAACAATACTAGAAAAAAATTTTAAAAATCCATGCGATTCAGTGCTGCATCCATGTAGTTCAGTGTTGCATCTATGCAATTCGGTGCTGTTGCTTTGTGCGATGTTCAAATTAACAGTCCATAAACATTCCAAAATCCATTCATGTGTTTCAGTGAACACAAACTAAAGTGCTGTGTGCTCATAGAAGTGCTCCCCCCCAGGTGATGGCCCCTCACCTTGCAATTAAGCTTGGTCAGAATGCGCCTTAGAATCTCTATGGGTTTGGTGTTATATGCAGGGTCCTGGATAGATTACACTGGTGCCTCTGTTCCTCACAGCAGTCCCTTTACACCTCAGTATATCAATACAAAAAACTTCATGGTGCAGTATGTACTATATTTATTTAAAATCACAAACCAATCCCACAATGGGTACTCACAATAGCAGGGCGCTTAAGGGCGCCACACTAAAATAGCAGTAACGACACGGCGACCGGTATTGGGGTGGCGTACTAATCTATCCCAACAGGTTGTATGTGTAGCGTTCCATCCTGTCCCCTTCCCCAACGCGTGTCGATACAAGGGGTATTATGGGTATTTTGGGGGTGATTATGAAATACCCCTTGTATCGACACGCGTTGGCTCCTGTAATGAGAGCAGCAGGACACAGTCCTGTATTTGGCCTTTGGCACATTACCACACACACACACACACACACACACACACACACACGCACGCCCCCGGGGTGCAGATGGTATTTTTTAATTTGGGTTTGCTGCCCTCTAACCCATGGACCTCCAGTACACACAAGATAAAACAGTCACATGACCAAAACTAAAAAGAGTGGAGGGTGAATTTGGAGGGATTGTGGCATGGTAAATGAAACTGCCATATTTATTTTTATAGACCAAGGATTCACGTCTCTTTAAATCTCTCTATTCACATCTTTTAGTTCAGGCTACCTTTAAGAGGCCTCGGGAAGATGCAGATATCACTGCCCCACCTCACAAATTGAAGAGAACCAAGATGGACTCTATTGACGAGTCTCCCAATTCCTCCAAGGAATGTGTCAAAAAGTGAGTCCCTTGTTCTATATGTACCAGCAATTCCCAGGAAATATTCCGGCTCAGACTGTCTTTTAATTTAATTTTTTTTCTGTAGAAACAAACTCAACCTGGCCTCGCTGGACCCGGCTGTGGTGGAGAGACTCCTCAAACTGGATAAGATCCTCACTGAGAAAGGAAAGATTGAGACCCAACTTCTGAGCACCCCGAAAAGAGAGCGCATGGCTCTGCTGAGGAAATGGGAAGAGAGCCAGATGGAGATTGAGGTGAGATCAGTGCAGACCAAATCAACATCTCCATGCAGAAAATTCTGTATTGGGACAAGATCAGTGTAGTTTTCTTTTCTCCGTCTCTTCACTGAGCTGATTTAATACACAGCTTTTCATTGCATTTTGTTCATCACCAAGTCTTGTACAGCTCGTTACATTACAGTATATACTTGCATCTGATTCTGTTCTTGTATGCTGATGGGAAACCTGTGATAACCCTAACCATTGAAATTTTGGTTCAAAGAACACTTGAATTCAGAGGTGCCCTTTACTAAAAAAATAAACCATGACCAGTTGGTGCAGATATAGGCAGCTGTAGTTATGACAACTGTTCTTGCCAGTATTAGGCCTCTTGCACGCAATACTATTTTGGGCATCTACTTTCTCAGACCTTATTTTTGTATGTAATTGCGCATATTTTTACGCATATAAATTTGCTAATTCTTCACGCAAACTTGTTCTGCAGTATGTAAATGCACTTTGGTGCATGTGTGCATATTTGCTCACATGAGGCACAAATTGCTGACCAAAAGCAGATTTATATTTTCTGAGTAATGCACGGCGCTAGTTTACACTGTATTTTACCTCAGTAAAAAAAAGCTGTTCTGAGCTTTCAAGCTGCAGTGTGCAAGAGGCCTTAAAGTATAACTAAAGGCAACTCCTAATAGAGGGGAAATCTTCCAATAGGTACACTAGTTCTGGTGACCTGTGAGTCCCCAAGGAATTCCCTTACTTTGCAGGGATTTCCCCTCACTTCCTGTTTGGCCATGGGACAGGAAGTGAGGGGGAAGTTTCCGCAATGGGGCACAGATGGCGATGAAAAAACATTTGAATGGGTTATTACTCTCCTGTGTTAAAGTAAATGTAAATCCTCAATTTAAAAAAAAAAAAAAAAAAAAAAAAAACAGTTTAAAATGGAAATAAAGGGCAAAACATTTGTGCAGAGAGAGAAAGAGGGGGGTATCAATTTTTTGTTTTTATATTTTTTTCTAAGTGATCGCATTCCTTCTGTTCTTAGCTGCATAAGGGCTGGGGGAGGAGAAGCAGCAGTACTGAGCTTCCCAGCCAAAGGCTGTGTAGGAGGTGGGGCATGTCTGATCATCTGAGGAGAGCACACAGAGTTCCCAGCATAGCTAGAGAAGTGTGCTTTCCTGCTCAGGGATTTCACATAAAGGAAATCGTACAAAGAAAACAAGATACTTCTCATACAAGTACATGGTACAGCAGGCACATATCAGGAATAATGTTGAGTTTACAAACAATGTTTTGACATTTGGTCTTTAGCCTGTCACTACTTTGCTTTGTGCCTTGGATGTTTCTCTCCTCCATTTCTCGGGTGGGCGAGGGGCTACACTGCTTTGCAGGATCCTATGGATCCCTGCCATAGCAACTCATG
This sequence comes from Lithobates clamitans, assembly GCA_037952925.1. Taxonomy (NCBI): domain Eukaryota; kingdom Metazoa; phylum Chordata; class Amphibia; order Anura; family Ranidae; genus Lithobates; species Lithobates clamitans. Next base: position 119,054 of record JBBGZY010002560.1, on the reverse strand, counting down.
CATGCACACTTCATTCTGGGACAGGGCATGCATGCCCTTTTTATCATGGTATTTGGGATGAGGGTGGTCATGTGACCATTCTTATCTAGTGTGTGTGCATCAGCCTTGCATGGGAGCACATATGTATTCTTACTGGGCGTAAGGGTCCATATACTCATGTGAGCATTTATGTGGCATCTATAAAGCTTGGTCCCCAATGGGAAGTTCAAGGAAGTGGCCTTGAGCCATAGGGAGAAAGTGGCTGTTGTGATAAAGGTTGGAGACATATTTTGAAGATTCTTGATGCTTGAAGGTTTTCTTGGTAGAAGTGAATCCTTCAGAGGGTTTAATGCTGCTTTAATTGAGCCTTTTGTAACCTGCACCTGTTGCGTCACTTTCACAGTTGTTGTTTACTCTTTTCCTGTAACTAAAGATCTGTTGCATTTTGTATGTTCCTCAGAGGCTGAAGGAGAAGCAGAAGGAGCTGGAGGACAAGGCTATAGCAGCTGAGGCTCGGCTGGAAAAATCAACCAGTTCAGACCTGGAGCTCTCTGATTGCAGCGTGAGCGAAAGCATGTTCCGGGCGCCGCTACGCACTCGGGCAACTTCCACCGCCAAGGTCAAGAAGGTGCTCCGTGTTCTGCCCCTGCAGGGTGAGCATTCGAGAGCAAATCCTGGAGAACTAACTGCTGGGATGCAGGAGGAGCTCGAGCAGTCTGGTACTGTCCTGAGAGCGGGTCACAAATGTTCTCTAAATTACCTTTTTTTGTTTTATACCTGGAAGATCTTGGGGTTTTTAAAAGGAGAAATTCACTTTTTAGAAAAAAATAAATGCACTTTTTTTCCTACAAAAAAGTGCATTTATTTTTTTTAGAGCCTGTAAAAGCACTGCACCCATGGTCAGCATATAGCTGGTACCATGCAGGTCTCCTGCAGATCTGTCGGTGTATCTGTGCATCCCGTAGGGACAAGTGGATACCCTAACAGGAAGAATCGATTAACTACTATGACGCTCTACAGCGCCGTGGTAGTTCATTGAGAACTGCAAGCGGGCAACCGCAAAGGATATTGGGGCTTGCCGTTCATTCACACAGTGCTGTGTGAATAAATAACCTGGGCAGATTTTTTTTTTCCTTTTATCTGGTGAGCCAGCAAGTTCAGAAACACTGTTTTTTTTGTTTTGTTTTTTTTTTTTTTGGGCTGGACGGGGATGATGTCACACATGCACTAGTGCAGGAGTTTCATTGGGACAGGCAGGAAGGTAATTTTTATGCAGAAGAGAAAAACATGTCTCTGCAAAGAAAAAATATTAGAGGACCTAGATTAGAGGAATATTATAGTTGCTGACTTTAAATATAAGGACGTTTTACCTGTCCATCCAGCGCTGTCCTTGCCTGAGCCGATTCAATTGGCTTCGGGTCCAGGCACCGGCATCCTAACTAATGGAAACGGGTAGTGAAGCCTTGTGGCTTTACAGCTGGCTTCCCACTGCACATGTTTGTGAATGGTCCCGCAGTCTTCTGGGACCTCCTCTGATGTATCCCAGAAGGCTACGTCTGAAGAATGGGCAGAGGGGTTTAAGTTTTGCTTTAACTTTTGTTGGAGATGCTATTTAGCTTGGGAGTCAGTTCAGGGGTCATCTGTATATCTTATTTAAATTCCTTCTAATTTCAGGGCTGTGTTGCATTGGGCAGCCCATGGGGAAGTTATGTTCAGACTTACTGTGGCTGCTGAAGCCGAAGCCTAAAAATTCTGTATAACTAAGCCTAGACGGTTAGGATAAATTTAAAAGCAAATATTCCTGAATATCGCTTTTATTTATTTATTTTTTTCCTTGTCAAATTTTGTTCTTTATTTTATTCAACACAAGAAGCCATCTAAATTTTACAAGGATTGTGGTACAAATTTAAAGGGTAACAAACTAATTACTTCAACTGGAAAGAGTCCTCTAGAAATTCAAATTCAGTATCGCACTATATAAGCATCAAATAGACCGTCAAATGTCATATAATTGAAATGGGAGGTAGATTGTTGGCGGGTCTAGGTTAAAATCAAGGTGATTAATCAGTAAAGCAAAAGTACATTTCAGTGGGTCTAGAGAACAACCCTGTGAGTACAACTATTTTTCATTTTTATTCTTTACAAATAATAACGCAGCATTTTATACTTTTAAGCCAGTGGTCTCCAAACGCCAGGATGTGGCCCTTCACCCGTCTTTATCTGGCCCTTGGGGCACTATTCCTGACACCAATGATGAAGCACTAGTCTACTCATTGATCTCAACAATAGGGCACTATTCCTCCTGTTAAAACCAATAGAGGGGTATTTTCTACTTCTACTGGCCACAGTCCAGCCCCCTAAATCCTGAAGGTCAATAAATTGGCCCTTTTGTTTAGAAAGTATGGAGACCCCTGCTTAAAGCCATCAGCTGAATACACAGTTGAAATACCTTTTTATGGTTTTGACGGCTTCTGCCGTTTGGATCAGTAGTTCTGTTTAGCCACTACTGGACATAGCCAAGTTTACGGTGACCTTTCATTTAGTCTATAACCGCTTGGTCAAAGACCTGTCCTTGCCTGTGATTGGGTAGTGTAGGAACTTTGCACACTGAGTTCAATCCCACCAGTGGTTTCTTCTCCTACCAGCAAACTTTGACTGACAGAACCTGGTTTGGCTTACAATGCTTCCTCTGTCTTCATCCTGCTGTAAAAGGAATGGCAGTGATAAATATGACCAATTGAGGAGCTTTAAAAAAAATTAAATATGCAAGGGATTGAAGCTCTGTGCATGAAAAATATTGCATAAATTATGGCTACAAACAACCAGTATCTTTCCAAACATGGAAATCAAAGTGGTTAGATCAGAGCTGCAGCTTTCAAAACTGAAGATAACACAAGACTGTCTCTGTAGATCAATGACCTGGCAAAGCAGTGTCTTTACTGCTAATAAAATTTTATATATATTTTCTCACAAACGTGAGTACACCCCTTAGATTTTTGTAAATATTTTATTTTTTCATGTGACAACACCGAAGAAATTACACTTTGCTACAATGTAAAGTAGTGAGTGTACAGCTTGTATAACAGTGTAAATTTGCTGTCCCCTCAAAATAACTCAACACACAGCCATTAATGTCTAAACCGCTGGCAATAAAAGTGAGTACACCCCTAAGTGAAAATGTCCAAATTGGGCCCAAAGTGTCAATATTTTGTGTGGCCACCATTATTTTCCAGCACTGCCTTAACCCTCTTGGGCATGAAGTTCATCAGAGCTTCACAGGTTACCACTGGAGTTCTCTTCCACTCCTCCATGACGACATCACAGAGCTGGTGGATGTTGGAGACCTTGCCCCACAGGATGCCCCACAGATGCTCATTGGGGTTTAGGTCTGGAGACCTGCTTGTCCAGTCCAGTCCATCACCTTAACCCTTAGGCTGTGGTCGTCTTGGAGGTGTGTTTGGGGTCGTTATGTTGGAATACAGCCCTGCGGCCCAGTCTCCGAAGGGAGGGGATCATGCTCTGCTTCAGTATGTCACAGTACATGTTGGCATTCATGGTTCCCTCAATGATCTGTAGCTCCCCAGTGCTGGCAGCACTCATGGCGCCCCAGACCATGACACTCCCACCACCATGCTTGACTGTAGGCAAGACACACTTGTCTTTGTACTCCTCACCTGGTTGCCGCTACACCTGCTTGTCACCATCTGAACCAAATAAGTTTATCTTGGTCTCATCAGACCACAGGACATGGTTCCAGTAATCCATGTCCTTAGTCTGCTTGTCTTCAGCAAACTGTTTGCAGTCTTTCTTGTGCATCAACTTTATAAGAGGCTTCCTTCTGGGGCGACAGCCATGCAGACTAATTTGATGCAGTGTGCGGCGTATGGTCTGAGCACTGACAGGCTGACCCCCCACCCCTTCAACCTCTGCAGCAATGCTGGCAGCACTCATGTCTATTTCCCAAAGACAACCTCTGGATATGACGCTGAGCACGTGCACTCAACTTCTTTGGTCGACCAAGGCGAGGCTTGTTTTGAGTGGAACCTGTCCTGTTTAAACCGCTGTATAGTCTTGGCCACCGTGCTGCAGCTCAGTTTCAGGGACTTGGCAATCTTCTTATAGTCTAGGCCATCTTTATGCAGAGCAACATTTTTTTTTTTTTTTTTTTTTTTTGATCTGGTTTTTTTGCCATGAGGTGCCATGTTGAACTTCCAGAGAGAGGAATAACACCAAATTTCTCACCTGCTCACCAATCACACCTGAGACCTTGTAACACTAACGAGTCCCATGACACCGGGGCAGGAAAATAGCTAATTGGGCCCAATTTGGACGTTTTCTCTTAGGGGTGTACTCACTTTTGTTGCCAGTGGTTTAGACGTTAATGGCTGTGTTGAGTTATTTTGAGGGCACAGCAAATTTACACTGTTATACAAGCTGTACACTCACTACTTTACATTGTAGACAAGTGTCATTTCTTCAGTGTTGTCACATGAAAAGATAGAATAAAATATTTACAAAAATGTGAGGAGTGTACTCACTTTTGTAAGATAGTATGTATGTATACAGTAACTTGCTGGGATATGTTTCTTTTAACAGACTGGTTAGGTTGGGACAGGATTCAGACCCACCACAGGTGGGGCAAAGTGGCTGGGAAATGTTTTCAATGCTATTGAAATCTTAATATATTGGGGAGACTCTCCCAATGGGGGAAGAATGTACTGAATGGTTTACCCTGTGCTCTCTAGTGCAACCTTTCTTACCATTTTTACCCCAGAAGAACTTTTGAGTGACTGTCAGGTCTTGGTCTTTTGTGTTTTTTTTGGGGGGGGGGGTTTGTGTAACTCGCTGTAAACCTGTGAAGGACCCTTATAGACAGCTGAAGTGTTTTTTTAGCACTGTTAGCCTGAGATGAGCAGCTATGAAGGTATGTTCAGGTGGGAGGACAATTCACCACTGCTCAAGCAACCTCCTATCGGAACCCTAGGATTTCACGGAGCTTTAGCTGAGAAGCTGCTCTAGTGGATTCCTCATAGGAATATACTGTATGTAGACTACCCCTTAAATGACTGCAGATAGCACAAAGCTTTCCCTACTGGGGGACCTTCGCAGGGACTATGTGGCCTGACTCAATCTAAAACAGGCATTTGCTGTGCATTACGTTGATCATGCATTGAACTGAGAAAACTTCGGGCTAATTCTTAATCTTTTTTGCTTTTTCACTCACTGGTGTTCTGTCTTTGTTCAGGCGTTAACAACCAGTCAAATGTCCAGGAGGAAGCAGTACCAGTTGTAAAGAAAACAAAAAGGGTAGGTGGAATGCCACTGATGCTGAAAATAGCGACATGTTTTTTTAGTGACTGGTTGATTCTCCTTTTACGTCATTCAATGTTTCCCTCACAGAAAGCCTCCCCAGGCCAGGAAAATGAGCCTAGCTGGGAGGTGAACATGCGGTCGGACATCCTCCAGAGCGGCCGGGAAAAGATCCTCAATCTCCTCAACACCGGCTCCATAAAAGAGCTGAAGTCTCTGCAGAAGATTGGAGACAAGAAAGCCAAACTCATTGTGGGCTGGAGGGAGCTTAATGGTCCATTCAAAAAGGTGGGCTGATGCTTTGCCATCTTGGCCATTTCATGAAAGAGACGTTCACCGTGTACAATAGCTTTGGGTGCACTTCAGGGTAGTTTGCTGTAGTGTCATTCAGGCAGTTGATGGTCTATTACTTGAAGGCGATGCAAACCCTCTATCACACATTTTAGTAGGGTCAGCCTACACAGATATGTCTGCTGGTGGTTTAGCCCTCCCACATTTACCTGTCTCCTCTATTTCCACTGAGATCCCTGCACTGACTTTCCAACTCTGCATACCTGTTGTGCCATTTATGATAGGATCCTACCATCCTTGCAGAATTTTTATTTTATATTCTGGAACATGTAACAGGGGGGCAGGAACATGCAACACTGGGTAGACCGTAAACAGAACCAGGACTTTTAGCAGGAGGATCTTATTTGGGTTATCCAGGAAATGGTCTCTGTTAACACTTGCAGGAACCTAAGCAGACAGGTACAGGCATCATTCAGATATCCTCTTTTTCAGCCAGTGATTCTCTGCACCGTAAGTACAATCATAGCAACAGTTCAGCCGCTTGATTGTTCTTACAGGCGGAGGGAGGCGACTTCTTTCCTGTGCGATCAACAAGCCGGAATATGAATCGGCTGCCACCAAAATTTAAGCATAGAGGTTTCTGGTGACCAGATGGTCCCCAGTCATCTCTGACCTTGAGAGGCCCGAGCACAACGTTACAACATCACGTTTTGCGGCTGGAAAGGCCAAAACTTTTTTTTTTTTTTCTGCTTCCCAGCCTGAAGGAGATCTTGCGTGGCTCTGAAATGTTGCACTTATTCTGTTGTGATCTCTCTGCAATAAGTTTCAAACTACAAATAAGGATACGCAAACGTGTGTCTATCCGCTGTATCCAGCTGGTAATAGCTACAGCACCAGCTACAGAAGAGCTTGTAATCCTGGAATGTGTGCAATGGGAATAGAAAAGACTATTTCACAACCGTTGTCTGTTTTCTACTGCACACAGCAGCCACCGATGGAGACCGTACTGGATCGGCTTCAAAACGGGTAAGTATAGCTTTTTTTTTTTTATCTCCAGGACAGGTAAGTGTCCTATTAAATGCCAGCAGCTGCAGTATGTGTAGCTGCTGGCTTTTTAATTATTTTTTTTTTTGCGGAACATTGCTTTAGTTGGCTTTTGGGATTCTCTGAGCTTCTTGCAGTTGGCTTAAAGATACTAAAGGCTGTTTTTATTTTTAAAAAAAGTGATATTTTCCTGCTCTGTACAATGAAATTGCACAGAAATGCCCCTCACCCCGTCTTGGGTCCCCTGCTGGCACTGTCAGCTTCTCCCTCCTCCCACTGCATCCATAGACACAGCACAGGTGAGCCATGCCTCCACTTCCTCCTTACAGGTGTTTGACTGACAGCAGCCAGGAGCATATTGCTCCTCTGCCCTCAGCATCTGCTATAAAAGCAGTAGTGGTGAACAGCAGGAGTGTTGGGGATGGTGGTGGGTAGGACAAGTAGTAGGGTGTATTTTTTTTTTTATTTTTTTTTTTTTTTTTTTTTAACCTTGATGCAGAGAATGCTGAAGGGTAAACCTTTTGACTTTTGGAACCGCTTTAAGGTCATAAACTTCATGGGGCTTTTGATGACTTGACAAGTTCTCTGTTCGCTTTGCAGGTGGAAGATCTGTCGGATATGGAAGGGATGTCTGTCAAACTGGTCTGTTCGTTTTTAAAGGTGAATAATTCATATTAACCCGTCTTTCTAGATATACTGCCGATACTTACCACAGCTATAGTTCTGTCTGCATGCATTATCCAAATGTTGACTTTGCTCTGGGCTACCTGGTAATGAGATGCCCTGATGGGCCATTTAACTAAATTGGGGTGCTTGGTGCTCCATTAATATTGACCCAAAACTATTCTAGTATTCCTTTTTAACACACTCTTGCAATTCAACAGGCCAACATCCTGAGCATAGGGGCCAGCTGAAGATCTGCAGCTACGGACCCTGCACTTGTTTTGGAGCCTCTGATGTAATGGATTCTATGAAACCTTTTTACACCTACATGGGGCTCAGTCCACCCCCTCCCCTCCAGCTAAGCACAGGATATAATGGAGGGGTTCATCCACAAAACAACCTTGTTCCAAGCTCTTGTCCCCCTCGGTTTGTCAATCAAATGTCCTTATTGTGACTCTGTGCCCTGCTTCAGAGTTTTTGTGCTGATGGCAACGCGAAGAGACTTTTGGGAGGACTTTCTTTTTTATCCTGTTTTTATTTTTGGTTGTTATATTGAAGTTTTAAGTAAATAAGTGTCACGATTGGTATTACCTGGAAATGTGTTTTCAACGTCAAATGGCTTCCTGATGCGTCTTATTTGTTTTATCGAAACCACTCTTTTGTATATAAAATGTATTCTATTTTAAGGGCAAAACAAAAATTGGACCAATGTAGTTCACTGTTTACCGGCATTGGTTTTTATCCAGACGAAGTTTAAATTACTTATTCAATGTTCGTTTTTCATCTGAATCATGGATTTTCACTTCAGTACTCAAAATGTGATTGTCATTAGCAATGAAAATCATTCAAACCTTACTAGCAGTCCTCACACAACATGACACATGAGGAGAACCTTTTTGCAACAAAATGAACCGATTGCAGGCATTCTAAATGGTTTAAACTTCTACAACTTGTCCAGTAAATTGGTCCTATGAAGGAAACTCTCTCAGCCCCGGTGACCATAGCAAGGCCGTTGTGGGATCTTTGGCCTCATAAAAGGTCTGACGGAATGTGACTTGTCTACCCTACAGACTCAAAAGCAACATCTAGACCAGAATAGGGAGTGGAGATTTGGGACTTGACTATCCGTGGTCAGCCATTGCATGAGAGTTTGCTTGCCCATACTATGTATTAATAAAACATCTGTTTTTTTTTTATTTTAAGGATTTGTTGTCTTCAGTTATTCTATTCTTGGGTAATGGTGTGAAATAAAGCTATTAACAGGACTGATTTGGGTAATGCTGGGATCTATAATATTGGGATCGGATATTATCAGCACAGGATTGGCTCACGCTAAGTGCTGGTTCCCATCTACGCGGCTTAGACAGCAAACATCCTGTGTGAATTCAATGACAGAAGTTAATACAAGTCATGATGAACTCGCCCAGAAGTAGTGCAAGAACCTTTTTCTCTCGGCAGTGTGAACCAGTGTTCTGTCGATTACTGCAGATCGTCAGATAATGCCTCCAATCTGCGCATGCGCAGTAGTGATGTCAACACTGCACATGCACAGATCATCGGAGGCATTATCTGATGATCAGCAAAGGGTGGAAGCAGAATCTGAACGGCAGTTTCTGCCTCACTCTACGCATGCGTGAGACTGAAGATCGTCGGATAATGCCTCAGACCATCTGTGCATGCGCAGTGTCGATCAGCTGGAGTGACATCACTGCTGCACATGTGCCGATAGTCTGAGGTATTATCTGACGATCTGCAGTAATTGACAGAACACCAGCACTAATAGTTTTGTCCGCTGATGTTCTTTGCTTACTATAGAGAAGCAATCTATCCTATCAGTTTGCTTGATATCCTGTATTTCAGACACTAGATCTATAGCAGCTACAGTTATGAGAATTCAAAAACTGAACTCATTGCAGATGTAAAAAAAAATGCAAATCTTACACAAGCCATACAAGTACAGTAGTATAATTACCTACATTTGATCATCACCTATACAGCAGCACTAGGGGCTGGTAGTCTGAGCTTACCATGTGCCAGGTCTGTATTAATGTGCTATAAAGAGCAAAGACATTACCTCATCAGATTGTTGCTGCTCCTTTGTTGTTCGTTCACAGGCTAAGAGCAGAGAGGAGGCTGAACTGTGCTGCATGATGTATACTTTATTATTATTTTTTTATTTTTTATCATTTTGTTCTCTGGTAGGTCCTACCTTTTTTGACTGGTTTCTGGCTGTAACGTTGACTGTCAAGCGCCAACTTTTTTTTATTTCCTGTAGCAGAACTGTTCCAAGGGGTTTTACTCCTGGCTGTTCCCAAAGGTTGCATTTGCCCTATCGCTGAGCTCAAGGCTCTGAATGATTTACATTCAAGTCCATAAGGTCCAAATGGAATCCACGAGACTGGTCATGGCTTCCCTTCACCAGGGAGACTTTCTGGCATCTGTGGAAATCAAATATACTTGTATATAGAGGGGGTGTGGCTGAAGTTTGTTTGAAGTCAAGTAGGCATCCAATAATCTCCCATCTCTATTCAAGTTATTGCCCAATATCCAATAAAATAAAAATTAACACTGTTCTGACTCTGAAGTGACTGGAAATTCAGTGTGCTTGGCTGTGCAGAGAGGGGGATCCTAGTATAGTTGCAACACTTTAGGGGGAACGCTACAACTCTATGGACAGCTCCCAATCCCTGCCCCCTGCAGTCAGTCTCTCTAGATCCCAATGAGACCCAGTATACTTACTATTCAAAAACACACAGCTCCCTTTCTCCTATGGACTTTGCTTTGGGCACTTCTGAATTTCTCCCATATGTACATTCAATAGAACTTAGAGGGGTTTCAGGTCATTTGCTGCCAGTCCCTTACCGTTACCAATGGGTGACAGAGCATATGTACTCCTTGGTGCCTCAACCCATTCTGGTTCTTCCTTTTTTTTTTTTTCAGTCGCACAACTGTCAGACATTAACAGTTTTGGCTATTAGCCTGTTAAGGACCCTTCAGAGAAATGCCTTTATCAAAGAGGTTAGGTCTATCAAAACTTCTTCCAGGGGAGAGTTTTAGGGTGTTACCAGGGCTAATTCAGAGGCTGAAGCCAGTTATGTTGGAGATCCCTCACCTGATAATCAAATGTGTTGACTGGTTTGCAGCCCAAGCAACACCACCTCAACACAATTTTTCTAAAAGCGTCTCTCATGGGCTGAAGGGGTGGGGGGGGGGGGGGGCAGAGCGGTGGGTAAACTTCTGGCCCAAATAGCATGCACTCTGAAGGCTCAAACACATGTTGGTACCCTAAAAGACAACTGCGGTTAAATCCACTCTCGCGTTGTTACTATTATTGGCCCATTTAAAGAATGTGTTCACCTTTGGGAACCTGTTCTTAGGATGGAGCAGGTTCCCAATCCTGCTGCCACCGCATCTAGTGACACCAAGTAGGCGATTTCCCCCCCCAGTCGTGCAGGGCTCCAACCATCTGGCCACATTTTATTCATTCTGAGTTCTGTGAATGGGGAAACCAAGTCCCCTTAACCTATTCAGCTGTTGGCTTGTAGTTCCAATGAACTGCCATGGTGCTGTCGAGCACTCTGGTTTATTCTGTGTCAGTATGTATCTGCCTGCCCATAGGAGGTACGAGTAGACATATACACTGACAAGTCTGCAGGGGCCGTGCAATGGCACCTGCGATATACTGATCGTGGGTGCAGTGTTTTCTGCGCTCCTAGTAAAACAAACATTTTTATTTGTATGTATGCATACTTTTTTTTTTTTAAGATAAAGGATACTTTTAAGTTTTTAAGACTTGCTACCAAACCATTCACTCCTCTAGGGCCCATTTCAACCCTGCTGAATTGCAGTTGTTCTTGGATGAAATCATCCTTGCTGAATTGTCAGCAGCAGATCAATTGCTGCTAGATTACCAATTTATACTCCATGAGTTGGAAGTAGCGGTGTCCAGTTTCCCTAATTCTGAGGTTCCTGGAATAGATGGCCATTCATTGGCAGTATATAAATGATATGGGAAAGTTCTGTTGCCAGCCCTTCTACTTGCACATAATGAAGCATTGGCAGACTTCTCTCCTCTATGTATGAATCTATGATCAAGGTGATTCTTAAATAAAAAGACCCACTACTTCCAGATTCCTACCACCCCATATTTTTACTCCCCACTGATATTAACACACCCAAAAGTGGAACCCCCCCCCCAGTGCCACATTTGGCGCCTTTCGGGGGGGGGGGGGGGGACCTGTTTTTAACACAATTCCTGGAGATGATGCCATCTCTCAGAGGTTTGGCCCCTTTCCTCCTTTGCCAGGCCAATTAAAAAAGTGCAGCAGTAGGGAACCGGCTGTGGAGCCAAAAGGCTTCACTCTTGAATTCCCTTAGTTGAGATGGCGGCTGCAGCACCAGACAGCTGATCCGTAAATTGTCTGGGGGCCAACATCATGGGCTCCCTGGACAGGTAAGTGTCCATATATTAAAAGTCCGCAGCTACAGAGTTTGTAGCTGCCGACCCCCCCCCCCCAAGGCTTTACTCCTCTTAAAGATTCTGGGCAAAGTACTTGCAAATCGATTAAACAAGGTCTTATCTAAAACTGTACTCCAATCAAACAGAATTTATCAACCCTGTCCTCAGGGCCCACTAACAGGCCAGGTTTTATGTATTACCTTGGGGAGATGCAGACTAGAATACTGCAATCACTGAGCAGCAAATGATATCACCTGTGATTGTATTTCAGTTATCTTGTAAACCTGGCCTGTTAGTGGACCCTGAGGACAGGGTTGATGACCACTGCTCTACACCACTAGTTCCATCTCTCTCGCTCTCTCATACAAGAGTAGTTACTTCTATAAAATACTGGGATGAAGTCATAACTACCACCTCTACTATCCAGATTCTGGACTATGGCGTGGCATAAACCGCCCCTCCTAATAGTAGTCTGTACTGACCTGTTTAAGATCGTTTGGATGCCCCAACTTTAATACTAAATAGCTCCCCATGGCAGATTCCTCTTAAATATTTCAAGAAATTCAGTGCTGTCTTTAGAAACTTAAAGTGGTGTTCCGGCCGAAATTATATTTTTTGAATAAAAATACCCCTATAATACACAAGCCTAATGTATTCTAGTAAAGTTAGTCTGTAAACTAAGGTCTGTTTTGTTAGTTTATAGCAGTAATTTGTTATTTTATAAACTTACAGCAGGCCGTGGCCATCTTAAGTGTGGGCATCTGAAGCCAGACTGTATTTCTTCCTGGATCTCATCCTTGCAGATCTCGCACATGCTCCGTGCAGCACAAGCAGTGAAATAGGTTTCAGGTCAGGTTTCCATAGCAACGGCAGTTTCAGAGGAAGTTGCCGCCCCTTCCCAGAAGGCATTGTAAACAGGAAATGATGCGATGGGCCGCAGCCAGGGAGGAGGAAGTGAAAAATGAATACAGCAGATATACAGTAGGTGCTGAGAAAAAAAATAAAAAAAATATCCAATTTGTTTACAGTGCACAGTTTAGTGAGGGATGCTGAAGAGTTGTAAAAGTGGGTGGAACTCCACTTTAACCTCCCTGGCGTTTATTCCCGAGTCTGGCTCAGGGTAGATTTTCAGTACCAAAAGCGGTAACCCTGAGCCACACTCACAGGATCCATGTAGAGGTTACTTACCTTGTCCCCTAGATCCTGCGATGTCTCCCCGCTGTGATCTGTGAGCCGCCGTGTCTCACTCGATTCACAGGGCCGAGCTCCGTTCCCTGCGAGCGTTGGGACGAAGTTCGGCGCCAAATTCAAAAAGTAAAAAACAAATTATAGATACAGTATTCTGTAATCTTACAGATTACAGTACTGTATCAAATAATTACACATCACCTTTGTGCCTAGTGGTCTGCCCAGTGTCCTGCATGCAGTTTTATATTATAAATACTATTCTTTCTGCCTGGAAACTGGAGATTGTCCATAGCAACCAAAAAAATGTCCATTTACGTCAAAAGTGCTTTTAGACCAGCTAGAAAACAGTGATAATAAAATAGAATCACTTGTAGAATTGAGCGATAGTGATTTGTGGGGAGATCCGTCATCAAACACTAAAAGTAATGACAGCGACAATTCTGCAACTGAGCAAATTTCAGTGTTTTTGATTACATTATTGAATAACTTTTGTTATATTATAATTTGTTATTATTTATAGTTATTATGATTTTTGATTTTGTTTTTCAAACTTTATCATACCCGGGATGTCTACTAGACTCTTGTCTGGACAGATTTAAGTGAGTTATCCCTAAGAATTACAGGCCTACAATATAAAACGGCAAATTTCCATGCAAAATACCGTATTTATCGGCGTATAACACGCACATTCTTTTTAAGAGGGAAGTTTCAGGAAAAAACTTAAATTTTAAATAAGGATCTTTGAAGCAAAATAAGGGTCAGTGCCCATCTGCAGCCTCACCATTGCCATCAATGCAGCCTTATTAGTCCAGATCAATGCAGCCTCACCATTGCCATCAATTCAGCAGCCTCGCCATTGCCATCTATTGACTTCCTATTACAGAGGCCACCAAGTAAACAGGAGATTCTCACTGTATGTAATCTGATGGCACTCCCCCCCCTGTTGCCTCCGAGGCAGCTGAAATTGAAGTATTGGCGTATAACACGCACACGCTATTTGCACCAGATTTTCATGGTGAAAAGTGAGTGTTATACGCCAATAAATACAGTAATTGTACTGCTTTCAGCATCAAAAAGCTGAAATAATCATACCACCAGGGAGGTTAAAGTGGTTCTAATGCCATAAGGTTTTTTTTCTTTTTACCTTAACGCATTCTATGTGGGGGGAAAAAAAGAACCCCTGACATCACTCATTTTAAGGATCTCAACCTTTTGGAAGATCCTTATGAGTGCCAGTCTGTTGGGTTGGGGAGGAAACCTGGGCAAGTTGTTGGTGTATGGAACTTGGTTGTTGGAGGAATCTCAACCCCCAATAAACATGCTGGAGCTTTGGACAAGTTATCTGAGTCTGCAGGATTGGCCCATCATATTGTAGGGTCAGCTGATCTCGATTCACTTGGACAATGCTACAGCGGTGGCTTACATCGAGCATTAGGGTGAAAGAAGAAGAGCCTGTGGCAAGAGTACTAGAGTAGATCCTATCCTGGGCAGAAATGTATATCCCAGCACTGACAATTGGCAGGTAGATTTCTTCTGAGGTGTTCCAAGATCTGTGTTGCAGGTGCGGAAGATGGGTGTTCACTTCCTGGCCTTCAGCTGTGCCAGAAGTGGCTCTTTGTTTTGCTTTTATTCGGCCCTTGGGGCACCATTTCACGCACTGTTACCAACAATAGGGCATAATTCCCCCCCACTAACACCAATGAAGGGGCAACATTTATCCCAATAACACCAACAATGTCTTCCAATGACATCAACAATGGGGCACAATGGCTCCCAATGATTGGGTACAAATACTCCCACTGACACCAATGATGGGGCACGATTACTCCCACTGAAACAAACGATGGGGCATTATTTTTTCCCCACTGAAGTCGGGAACTTTTCCACTTTCAATGGCCACAATCCGGCCCCCATTAAGTCTGAAGGACAGTAAACTGTTCCTTTTGCTTAGAAAGTTTGGAGACCCCTGCTTTAGCGGAAACAGTAGATACATGGGCATTGAGAAATACTGTACCTGCCTGTACTTAGTGCTGAGAAATACAGGCAGATACCTACTTATCATGCCATACCATCAGGCAGGTGTGTGATTGGCCCCAAATTTATTCTGAAGCAGGACAACCACCCCAAACATACCGCCAATGTCATTTAAGAACTATCTTCAGTGTAAAGAGGAACAAGGAGCCCTCATCTAAACATTATCAAGTCTGTCTGACACGAAGAGAGAGGATTTGAGGCAGCTGACATCCGCAGAAGATCTGTGCTTAGTTCTCCAAGACAACCTACCTGCCGAGTTCCTTCAAAATCTGTGTGTAAGTGTACCTAGAAGAACTGACGCTGGTATGAAGGCTAAGGGCGGTCACACCAAATATTGGTTTGGATTTCTCTTCATTTACTTTCCATTTTGTTAATTGATAAAAAAAAAATAAACTATTAACACTTCTATTTCTGAAAGCATTCTTCATTTACAGCATTTTTTCACACCTGCCTAAGACTTTTGCACAGTACTGCACATCGTTACATTGGTCCCAGATGGAATAACGTAAATATGTAGGGGCAGCACAGTAGCGAAGTGATTAGCACTGCTGCCTAGCAGACTAGGGTCACCAATCTTCTACCTGAGTTCGCATGTTCTCCCTGTACCTGCGTGGGTTTCCTTCAGGTGCTCCAGTTTCCTCCCACACTGCAAAAACATGCTGGCTCCTGTCTAAATTGGCCCTAGTATGTGTATGAATGTCAGTTGGAGACATTAGATTGTAAGCTCCTTGAGGGCAGGTACTGATGTGAATGTACAAATATATATGTACAGCGCTGCGTAAATTGATGGCACCATATGTGTACCTGTAATAAATAAAATATCCACACCTGGAATTCTTCTTTAAGGCCCCTTTCACTCGGATCCAACTGTCTGTTTTTTCAGGCGTATGTCGGAGATGTGTCCGCTGACACCCGCCTGCCATCCGATCCGTCAAAATCCGCTCAAAACAGACGGATGGCGATACGTCCAGTGCATTGGATCGGATGAAAACGGATAGGTGGATTAATTTTCATCCGATCTCCCCATAGAGGACATGGGAGCTCTGACAGGTCCCTCCCTGCACAGTGAGTGAAGATGGACCGGTCATCCGCCTGCTCAGCGGAGATCAACGGAGCGATCTCCCACTGAGTGGATCAGCCCTGTGTAAAAGGGGCCTAAGACTTCCTGTGTACATCAATGTGTTCATCAGAGCCTAGGCTCTGATGAAGAAGGTTAACCTTCGAAACGCGTTAGCCAGCAGTAGTCTGTACGCCCTCTTCCTAGGACCTGGAAAAACTGCTACCATTGGACCAATCGCCTCTGTGCCTGTATACACTCCTACCTTTGTGAATAGATTTTAATCTTGTTTTTAATTAATAAATCTGTCAAGGATAATGCACTAGGCTGGTGCGCTCTTTTTTTCTTTCTTTTCATTACTACTAGGATAATCCCATCCTAAAGAGCAGCAAGGCCTAAACCCATAGTCCTTCTTGAACCTTTGGGATCATTTAGCCAATTCACCTGTGCGCAAGAGTATTTTGCATCTTTATTATACAGAGTCTCATAGACTCGCAGGGTCACGCAGACAGCGCTTGCTCGGGGAGGGGGGACGTCCATGGACACCCTCCCGGCAATTGAGGCCCTCGCTGCAGCCGTTTTTCGGCTATAGCGCGGGCAGCAAATAGTTAAAGCGGTTGTTAACCGTGGCTGTTCAAAAACAAAAACCTGCAAGGCAATGGCATAATGTGCTAGTATGCATCGCATACTAGCACATTATGAAATACTCACCTCAGAACTAAGCCTCCCAGGACTGTAGTGTCACCGCTGAGAGGCTTGGCATGTTTCCCCTGTCTCTTTTTTCCGGGTTGGCAAGCTCCGGCTATGTGATTGGCCAGGTAAGGCAAGGTATGCCGGACCTTCAGAGCGCCTGAGCCAGTGGTCACCGGCACCATGCAGGTTGAACATCTGCTAAACTGTGCAAGTTGAAGATATATTTATTTTACCTAAGGGGAAGGAAGCCCTTATTATAGGTTTACCTGTAGGTAAAAATGACCAAGCGGGCTTTACTACTGCTTTATAAAAAGAATTGTCTGTTTTACTTTTGCGCTTTTTTTTTGGGGGGGGGGGGGGGTTGGGCATCCAGCCTGCAATTACTTCTGGTCATAAAAGGGTTAAAGGCCTACAGAGGTTCTAACCTGTCCTAATTCTCTCCAATACCTGAAAATGTAAAAAAAAATAAAAATTAGGACTGGAGTTTGGTTCTATGGCTTCTCCAGTGTCTGAATGTCTGGCGGTGAGGAATAGGCAGTGACTCTGAGATAATATACACTTCACAAAAATCCATTGTAATCCGATTTCCTGTTCTCTTCCACAGTTCACAAAACTCCAAAGTGCTAAAAGAAATCGCTTCAGCTTCCTTGTAAACTAATAGCCGGTTTAACTTTTATCACCATATTACTGAGAAATTTCACATTAGGTGAGTCACATCGGCTCAGCCTCGAATTAGCGGCGTGTTCATTCATTTACTATCTATATGTATCTTGGGTTTTTCCGGGGCTTGAACCTTCCTCCGCACTTATACATTTCAGATTTTAAAGATTAAATTGTCACCAATGTCCATCATCCACAGGCAAATGTTTCTCACACTCCTGGATTCTTTGTGTATTCTTTCTTATGAGGAACGCAGCAGACAGAGTGAGACTTCCTTGCTTGAGGAAAGGTGGTGGCGGGGAGGATGTTGCTGCTGAACTTAGTTTTCTTGAAGTGGACCTAGCATCAAATATATTATGGAATATGTCCGTGTAACACTTCCAGGTATTTGTGATCTCTCACATAAATCACAGTACCCCCCCTTTAAATGCCTTCATCTTCTTTTCTCTCCAGAAGGACAGATCCATGTTTGTTCAGGTATCACCCAGGGTCCCCGTCTATTTCCTGGACTTGAGAGATCACAAAAAAATGTGTATCCTGGTCCTTGTTCATTTCTTGTGTAGCGCTACCCCCACAGGAGCCACTGGCGAGGACGGGTCCTCTGTACTGCCACGACCTTCTTAAAGCGCAATAGAAATTTCGAGGATATATTTGGGATTTTTAAGGTGCACAGTTATAACATAAACATTTATTTTAAAAAAAGTAGAAATTTATTGAAACATTAAAAACAAACATCCAAAAGGAGAAGTATTGATATTACAGTACTAATACAATTGCAAGCTGATTTCATATCCCTATGACTCTGGAGCCTCAATTTACATACAAATCGTTTTTGAATACACAGGTAATCGATATGACCAATTATGGCTTTGGCGCTATGCATTTTGCCAATTCATGAATATTTTCAATGCGTAA
The DNA here is from genome assembly GCA_037952925.1 of Lithobates clamitans. Lineage (NCBI taxonomy): Eukaryota > Metazoa > Chordata > Amphibia > Anura > Ranidae > Lithobates > Lithobates clamitans. Next base: position 100,761 of record JBBGZY010002560.1, on the reverse strand, counting down.
ATTTGTGTTATGTATTCTTGATGTTTTTTGACTGTTTATTGTCCTATCTTTCTAAAAATTCTCTCTACTTTTAGTGCTCACTGTGGCTGATCAATAAATTCTCCTGAGGAAGCCAATTACCGAGGCGAAACATGTAGCGATGAAATCAGCTTGCACTTGTATTAGTACTGTGATATCAATACTTATTTGTTTGTTTTTAATGTTTTAATAAATTTCTACTTTTTTTTTTATAAGTGTTTTTGTTATAATTGTGCACCTTAAAAATCCCAAATATATCCTTGAATTTCTATTTATCTGTCAAGGGATGTGGTGCTGTATGTTTACTAGATTATAAGCAAAATACCTTTTTTTTTCTTAAAGCAGAGTTCTGCCGGAAAAAAAAAAAATTAAAAGTCAGCAGCTACAAATACTGCGGCTGCTGACTTTTAAAAAAAAGACACTTACCTGTCCAGGGCGCCCGCTATGTCCTCACCCGAAGCCGACCCGTCCCTCGGCTCCCGGGTGGAGGCGCCGCCATCTTCAGTAGGGGAATCAGGAAGTGAAGCCTTGCGGCTACACAGCCTGGTTCCCTACTGCGCATGGGCGAGTCAGGCTACGCGTCCTGACTGGTCCCTGCTGTCTTCTGGGACCTGTATGTCTCCCAGAAAACAGCACTGGGGATGGAGGAGGAGGGGCGGACATAGATGCTTAGATCGCAGCGGATTTGCCAGAATTTGGAGCAAATACCTGTATTATACAGGTATCTGCTCCCCCCTCCCCCTGAAAGGTCACAAACGTGACACTGGAGGAACCGGATAAGCCGAAGTTCCATTTTTGGGTGGAACTCCGCTTTAACTGCTCAGTCCCCACGGTCACACCTGCTCTTGAACTCAAAGCCATATACACCTGTGGACTTAAAGGAGTTGTAAAGGCAGAAGGGTTTTTTATTTAATCTTAATGCATTCTATGCATTAAGATAAAAAACCTTCTGTATGTAGCAGCCCCCCTAATTACCTACATGAGCTCCTTCTCTCTCCAGCGATGTCCACGATCCCCTCAGCCATCCAGGACACTCCTGATTGGCTGAGACAGAGCAGCGGCAGCGTTGGCTCCCGCGGCTGTCAAACAAAGTCAGTCAGCCAATCAGGGGAGAAAGGGGGCGGGGCCAGGTCAGGGCTCCGTGTCTGAATAGACACACGGAGCTCTGACTCGGCTTGGGTGTTCCCTGTAGCAAGCTGCTGGCTGAGGGTGCACTCAAAAGAGGGAGGGGCTAGGAGCAGCGAAGAGGGACTCGAGAAGAGGAGGATCTGAGCTGCTCTGTGCAAAACCAACTGCACAGAAGAGGCAAGTATAACATGTCTGTTATTTAACAAAAAACGAGCCTTTACAGTAGGCTACCACCCTAAGGTTGCACAGGAATAAGACCACAAACAGCTTGGAGATAATTAATCAAATTTATGCATTTATGTATTTAATGCAAACAAACAGTAAATCACTAAACAAGTAATTATACAGACTTAGGCCCCTTTTCACACTGGACGCGATTTTTTGATGCGACTTGAAGCAATGCCTGTGTCATCTTGAGGTCTATGGACATCAAAGTTGGACCAAAGTAGTGCAGGGACTACTTTGAAGTCGCACACATTTGAATGGCACTCGTTGGAAATCATGGTGGTGCGACTTGTCTTGCGACTTTGCAGTCCCAAGTGGCAGGACAAGTCGCGCAAGTGTGAAATGGGCCTTAAAGCGGGGGTCCACCTAAACCGCCAAAAAAAAAAAAATATTAAAAGCCAGCAGCTACAAATACTGCAGCTGCTGACTTTTAATACATGGCCACTTACCTGTTCCAGGGTCCAGCGATGTCGGCAGGCGACGACGAGAGCCCGCTCGGTTCTCGGCAGCTGCCGCCGCCATCCTGGGTGAGGGAATCAGGAAGTGAAGCGTTGCGGCTTCACTTCCCGGTTCCCTACTGCGCATGCGCGAGTCGCGCTGCGCATCGTAAGTGGTCCCCGCTATCTCCTGGGAGCTGTGTGTTTCCCAGGAGACAGCGCGGTGCGGACAGGAAGAGGCGTAGACTCCCATGGGAGTCTATACCGGAAGTGGGTGCAAATACCTGTCTTAGACAGGTATCTGCACCCCCCTCCCCCCTGAAAGGTGCCAAATGTGACACCGGAGGGGGGGAGGGTTCCATTTTTGTGTGGAACTCCGCTTTAAGGGTGCTATGAAGGGTGAATGTTAGACCCCTTTCACACTGGGGGCCGCCTGTGCTTTCGCGGTAAAGCGCCGCTCGTTTTAGCGGCGCTTTACTGCTGTTTAAGCGATGCATTTCGGCCGCTACTGGGGGCGCTTTTAACCCCTAAGAAAAAAAGAGGTTAAAAACGCTCGTGTTGCAGCGCTTCAGAAGCGTTTTCCAGACGCTTCCAAAGCGCTGCCCATTCGTTTCAACGGGCAGGGATGTTTTGGGAGCACTGTATACAGCGCTCCCAACCCGCCCCAAAGATGCTGCTTGCAGGATTTTTTTTTTCTAACGTTCCGCAAGCGCACCTCCCCAGTGTGAAAGCACTCCGGCGGCATGGGAGGCAGTTTACAGGCGCTATTCCCTCTTTATCAGAGCCTTGGAAAACAAAAGAAAGTCTGTACAATGTGGTAGACCAACATAGAGAGGAGTGGCGGGTTGGGAGGTGTATCACATGGTGAGTGATGAATTTACTCTAGAAGTGTCCACATCACAGCGCTCTACATAACGTGGTTTGTGTGTTATTTGTTATTCCATGTTTGTCATCTGTACCTGCATTAGAGCTTGTAGGAAAGCTGCAGCCCATACACGTCAGTTGCAGGCTGGAAGCAGTCTTTACTGGGGGTTCTATGATCCTCCTAGCAGAGTGCTATCCTGTGCTGAAATAAGGGTTGTAGCTCTCTGCCTTGGTGGTAGAAAGTACCTGGCACCTAGTAATTAACATTGGCCAGCTTGTGGCGGGGCCCTTCTTTAGGTGGTGCACTGTCCCTTTTAAGAGTGTGGTTGGATGATAGGAGATAGGTCACTAAGTGGGAGCAGTCTCTATTTGAACTAACAGTGGGTGGTGGGTGTTTAAGATGTGTAGTTCAGCCCACCACTTCCTGGCAGACGATTAGTCCATCCCCAGTGGTTTGGCAACCAACAATCCCCAGCGATCAGATCTCCTTCCCCCACACACAGGCTGTAATTCCTTAGCGCCAAACCTGAAGGCGTAGTGACTCTCTCTCTCTCTCAAACTCAGTCTCTGAAGGCAGCTCTAGCAGGTGCAGGTCAGTCTCCTCGCCCTAATGTGGGTGAACAGGCACAGCATCAGGTCCTCTTAGCTCCTCTCTAATGGCTCCGGTCCCACGGATGTGAGGCACAGACCCTGACAGCAGGTCTGTACCCATCGCTCTCTCTTCCCTTGACTGCCCAGATCTGAATCAGTTTTCCCAGGAAAGCTGTGAAGCTCTCCTCCTCTAGATGCAGCCACTTGTGGGAATTGAAGTCCAGTAGCCATTAGTCTCCATAAGTAAGCATGGCCCCTTTAAGAACTACAATTCCCATCATCCATGCCTTCAGCCCAGCAAGTTCTCTCTGAGGCTTCCATTGGCTCCTTCTGTTCCTCCCTCTGATTGGATCCACGCTGGAGGGAGGAGGAGAGAGCAAGCAGACAACACACACAGCAAAAGCAAAGCTGGCTGTGAGAAAGGAAAACGGAACCCAGCTGCATTTCTCTCCCTGTGTATCGCTCATTAGCTCACTGCCACTGTTCGGAGACGGGGCGAGTGGAAGAAAAAATCACACAGCTGGCAGCAGCACCTGGCTATATCTGCTTTGGTTCACAAATGTCTGACACAGATCAGCCCCCTACTGTAGTGAGATTCTGCAAAGCTACAGCATTGTAGTCTGATCACTGGGGGGGGGGGATACTGAGGAAATGCTTCATTCTACCTGCAGCAGACTGATGGGATCATCTTAGCCCGGTGTTCTGACATATACTGTCCTCCTATCATATAGTGTCCGCCCGCGCAGTACGGAGGAGAAGGAGATGCCGAAAATGTCCGAAGTTGATCAGCTGACCATCAGCTGTACACGGCGCTCGGCACTTGTTAGTGATGGCTTTGCAAGAGGGCCCCTCGCCACGCTTCGGGCACGGCCTCGCTGCGCTCGGCAACTATTTATTCTAACTCTATGTCCACTTGGATAGTAGGGAATGATCCTGGACATAGGGTAAGAATAAATGCGCAGGCGCCGTGTACAGCTGACGATCAGCTGTTGAACTTCGGAGACTTTCGGCGTCTCGTTTGTCCTCCGTACTGCGCCTGCACAGTACAGGGCGGACACTTTTGGATAGGGGACTGTATTCGACAAGACACGGGGATGGCTTTTTATCGATAAAAGGTGGAGCTTTTCTGAAATTATTATTATAATACAGGATTTATATAGTGCCAACAGTTTACACAGCGCTTTACAACCTAAAAGGGAGACAAATACAGTTACAATACAAGGGCGTTGAGAGGGCCCTGCTCAGAAGAGCTTTCAATCTAATAGAAACAATCGCTCATGATAACTTTGAAGGAAACCTTTGTAGAATTGTGTGTCCTCTGCTCCGGAAAATGCTAGTCGCCAGGCTGTCATGCCGCACGCATGGCTTCACAGCTTTCTTTAGTTTCTCACCCAGAAGAAGTATGCGAATATGGAACTTCCCTGGATTGCTAGCTTGTTCCAGGCCTGCGACTCAGAAATACTCACTCCGGAGGATCACCGTGACGGCCAGACAGCAAACTATTTCAGACAGAGGTCATCTTTGGGGTATTCCTCACATTCCTCTCGTGACAGGTTTACTTTACATTGAAATCCCATTCATGTATAAAAATGTCACATATTTTCTGGTGCCTTCAGCCGGCATGCCTGTGCACGCTCTCTTCACAATTACGCAATGAGCTGCGATTAGAAGAGACCAGGAAATGTTTGTGTCGCTGCGTTATCTAAAGGGAACCGGTCACTGTTTGGCTTATGCAACTATTTTACACCCCGTTCGACATCGAATGCAGCTTTGAAATCGCGGGACTTCATCTGAAATTGCAAAGCCGCAGTGTCAGTGCGACTTGGAAGACATCTGTGCGACTTCATCGCGGGACTTCATCTGAAATTTGCACGATTTCAAAGCCGCAGTGTCAGTGCGACTTGGAAGACATCGGTGCGACTTCATGCACAGATGTCTATATAGGCAAGTCGAACCTGAAATCGCCAAAAGTAGTGCAGGAGCTACTTTTTCAGGTCGACGCGGCACCGGTTTGAACAGGGCCATTGCCGAAATTAGGGTGCGACTTGTCATCATTATTATTATACAGCGCCAGCAGTTTGCGCAGCGCTTTACAACATGAGGGCAGACGATACACTTACCTGTACAATACAATTCAATACAGGAGGAATCAGAGGGCCCTGCTCGTTAGAGCTTACAGTCTAGGAGGGTCATGCGATTTGGCCTGTCAAATCGCATGACAAATAGCTTATGCTATCCCCTAGACATGTGCTCAACAAAAAAATTTTGTTTCTTTACGTTTCCGTTGAATCGTAACGGTTCGTAAATTCTTAAGACGCGAGTTTTCATATTCAAACTCGTTCGTATTTTCGTAACAAAGTTATATTTTCCTTGATACGGAATGATTAGTAATTCCGTTTGTCTAATTTTCTTTGATTGGAAATTCGTGACTTTTGTTAGATAATAATTTTCGTTTATTCGGTACACTACTCGGAATTTAGTAATTGTTACTTTTGTGAGATTGACTTTTTCGTTGATTCGTACTTTCGTAGGAAATAAAGAATAATAATCCTATGCTTGCTTTTCTAAAGGCCTGTCCTTACTCCAGTCCACTCCCTCAGTCACGAGACCTGACTAAGTGCCGATTCACACGGGGGCAACACGACTTCAGCGCGACTTTGCAAGGCGACTTCAATGCGACTTACAACGCGACTTCAAGTCGCCCCTCAGGACAGGCGACTTTGCCTGTGGCCAATCAGAGCTAAACAGCTCTTGTGACTTAATTGTTGTTCCTGTTCTTACCTGGGTAAATTATTTTCTCTTTCCTGTAAAGTCGCTTCACTATAGATGGAGATCCGACTTGGAGACGACTTCCATTGAATTCTATGGGTACAGGTCACCTAGAAGTCGCCTTGAAGTAGTCTCCTCCTCAACTGGATTTAAAAAGATTCAGGAATGCAATGTGACTCAGACACAAAAGGGATAAGCTGATTGGCTAAAGATATTAAGTAAGATACATCACTCACTAATACACTGCCCATTCGAAACAATGATTCGAGAACACGAAATTACGAACATACATAATAAAGTGGTGTTCCGGCCAAAATTATACTTTTTAAATAAAAATACCCCTATAATACACAAGCTTAATGTATTCTAGTAAAGTTAGTCTGTAAACTAAGGTCTGTTTTGTTAGTTTATAGCAGTAGTTTGTTATTTTATAAACTTACAGCAGGCCGTGGCCATCTTAAGTGTGGGCATCTGAAGCCAGACTGTATTTCTTCCTGGATCTCATCCTTGCAGATCTCGCACATGCTCAGTGCAGCACAAGCAGTGTAATAGGTTTCAGGTCAGGTTTCCATAGCAACGGCAGTTTTAGAGGAAGTTGCCGCCCCACGTGCTCAGTGCAGCACAAGCAGTGTAATAGGTTTCAGGTCAGGTTTCCATAACAACGGCAGTTTCAGAGGAAGTTGCCGCCCCTTCCCAGAAGGCACTGCAAACAGGAAATGATGCGATGGGCCGCGGCCAGGGAGGAGGAAGTGAAAAATGAATACAGCAGATATACAGTAAGTGCTGAGAAAAAAAAATAAAAAAATATCCAATTTGTTTACAGTGCACAGTTTAGTGAGGGATGCTGAAGAGTTGTAAAAGTGGGTGGAACTCCACTTTAAGATACACTTACACTGTCCATTCAAAAGAACGATTCGAGAACATGAAGAAATGTAATTACGAAGAGATGAAGAAAGGAAATTACGAACACACGAATGAAAATACGAACATACAAATTTATGAACAAAGGATTGAAAAATACGAAATGTAAATCATTTGTTATAGATGTCGTTTTCTTTCTTTTACTGTTTCGGAGTTTCGTAAGTTCGTATGTTTTTGCGTGTTCATTATCTTGCTTATTCGTAATTCCGTAATTTTGGTATTTTGGTTCCTTCAGCTATTCGGATGTTCGGATTGATCCGAATGTACAAACACTAACAAATTTGTACGAAAATAGATTATATTCGAAGCGAACCGAATCGCACATGTCTACTCTCCCCCTGCTGTAGCTGCCAGCTTTGCAGGTTTTATAACCCCAGATTTGCTTTTTGATTATTATAAGGATGCCGGCTTAGTTTGCAACGATTTGCACTTGCGTCCTTATTTACCTTCACTTTGTCTGGAGCTGAGGGAAGAATCGAAAGCAGCCCAAAGATTATGTCATTTTTCTTTTCTTCCACCACCCGCTGTGGAAGGAAAGAAAATCGCTCGATTCCCCCCTATCAACGCAGTCAGTGTTGATAGGGGGAATCCCTCCCGCAGCACAATTGTGTTCTCCCAGTGGAGCCTTCCTTTCACAGTCGTCACATGAAAAAAAAATCCAGCCTGGTTGTACTGGAGTTGATTTTTTTTTTCCCTTTTACACAACATATACACATCCTTAAAAATTTCTTGGATATATTGAAAATACAACTTTTTTTTTTTTCCCAAAGAGCTGACACTTTGCTGTCTCAGCAGGTGATGGATGTCTCTGGCTCTCCATCGGTCCCCCTGATGCACAACGGTGCTATTTAAATAGACTGTAGGGTGACGCCGTAGCCCCGCCCCACTGAGGAAGTTCTGATTGAACGTAACGCGTATAGGGGGAGGAGCTACGCATGACGTCAGCTAAAAGTAGTTGGATCTGTATGTGCGTTATAATCGAAATTAGTCGATTAATCGTTTTTTAAAAAATCGATTAATCGAACACGAAAAATGTAATCAGTAACAGCCCTAATATAGTTCCATACTTATATCTGTTATTTACCTAACCACATTAAAGTGGAGTTCCACCCACTTTTAAAACTCTTCAGCATCCCTCACTAAACTGTGCACTGTAAACAAATTGGATATTTTTTAATTTTTTTTCTCAGCACCTACTGTATATCTGCTGTATTCATTTTTCACTTCCTCCTCCCTGGCCGCGGCCCATCGCATCATTTCCTGTTTACAATGCCTTCTGGGAAGGGGCGGCAACTTCCTCTGAAACTGCCGTTGCTATGGAAACCTGACCTTAAACCTATTACACTGCTTGTGCTGCACTGAGCATGTGCGAGATCTGCAAGGATGAGATCCAGGAAGAAATACGGTCTGGCTTCAGATGCCCACACTTAAGATGGCCACGGCCTGCTGTAAGTTTATAAAATAACAAACTACTGCTATAAACTAACAAAACAGACCTTAGTTTACAGACTAACTTTACTAGAATACATTAAGCTTGTGTATTACAGGGGTATTTTTATTTAAAAAGTATAATTTTGGCCGGAACACCACTTTAACTCTCCACTCAACCACGTACATTCCAACAGAAAAGAAGAAAAAAAAAAGGCCCTGTAGTATTACTCTATATATAATTTGATAAGCTTACTGAGGTTCTGTAGTATTACTCTATATATAATTTGATAAACTTACTGAGGTTCTAAACTCCTCCCATTTTTCCCATGTTTTTAAGGTTTGTTCCTTTAAACCTACTTCTGTCGCTGTCGTCAATTCCGGGCACTGCATCTTGCTCGTCTCACACACCCATCCCTCCATAGAGTCCTAAGATGTCTCTTTTAATGGCTTTCATGGAGCCAGGGATCATTGACAAAACTGATACTAATACATCTGGTTGTGCATTTTGTTCTGTATTAATTTGATATATATTATAGATCTTTGACCAGAATAAGTCTCAGAGTTTTTCACCTTAATGCAATCTATGCATTAAGGTGAAAAACCTTCTGTGCTGCAGCACCCCCACCCCCCACCCCTTTTTCTTACCTGAACCCGATCGTACCAGTGACAAGTACAAGCCCAGCAGCTCCAGCCGCTGTCTCAGGTCCTCATTGGCTCCCGCTGCTGTCAATCAAATCCAGTGACACGCTGAGCTGGGGGCGGGGTCAAGTCCTGCTGTCTGTGTCAATGGACGCAGCAGCAGCAGGACTCTGGAGCGTGCCCGCACGGGTGTCCCTATGGAAATCGGCTCTCCGTGGGTGGAGGGGCACTTGCCGAAGAGGAGGAGCCAGAAGCGCCGCCAGGGGACCCCAGAAAAGGAGGGTCGGGGCCGCTCTGTGCAAAACTCTTGCACAGAGCAGGTACGTATGACATGTTTGTTATTTTTTTAAAAAAACTAACCTTTACAATCGCTTTTAGTACAACCAGCCTGCCCATAAATTGATCAAATTCAGCTGTTTGCTGCTGAACCTGCTGAGAATCGAGTCATCTATGGTCTGCTTAAAGTGGACCTTCAGTCATTTTTTCATGTTTCCATTTATTAAATCTTCTGCCCTTGTTGTTGTTTTAACTTTGGATAGTAACATTTTTTTTTTTTTCTGACAGTAAATCCCTTATACAGCCCACTTCTTGTTTTTTGTCTGGTCATTAGCCTAGGCTTATAACATCATGTACAGCTCTCTCTCTCCAACTCTCGTGAGAGTTTTCCAGGAAGGGAGGGGGGATGAGTCATAAGAGGGCCAATGAGAGCTGTAGAGCTGGAGGTGTGCCTCTGTGTAAATCCAGGAAGTGAACAGGCAGCAGCTTCAGCTGCCCACAGTTAAAATGGATGCAGCCAGACTTGGTGGAGGATAAGGCATAGGGAGGATCTCCCGTGGTATCCAGACCAAGTGATGTCTTGTAGGCCGCGAGCCACGATGGATGATGATGGACACAAGCGGGGGTTCAATGACTGTCCCTCAAAATCCCAGTTTCCAAAGGGGGGATGATCCACTGCCCCTTTTGAAGACTGTTTAGTCGAAACGCGTAGGGCTAGCATTTTCAGCTTCCCACATTGCCATTTTTATTCTAAGTGATCACTTTTTATCTGTGTATGGTGTTTTACTTCAATAAAATCCCATTTGTTTGATCTACACCATGTGGAGCCCCCCCTTTTTTCTTTTTCACGCTAAATCATCACCCCCGGATCATCCACCTTTGGAAACTGGGATTTTGAGGGACAGTCGTTCAACTCCCGCTTGTGTCCATCATCATCCATCGTGGTTCGCGGCCTACAAGACATCACTTGGTCTGGATACCACGGGAGATCCTCCCTATGCCTTTCTGGCGCACTACCATAAGGTATGTGCGTCCTACGGATCTGGTAAGGGTACCCTCTAATTTTTTACTGAATATCCATACATCTCCTGATGTTCACTGCCATCTTTCAACTTGAAGAGATATCCCTTTAACACTTTTCATACAGACTTTTTTATATTTGCTGTTTCATATTTCACACAGGACATTTGATTATAATTTGATGTTCACAATTTTTCACATCTCCAAGGGTGTTCATTTTAGGTTTATTATCAGATGTTAGATACTTTCAGCGCTGCACTTTTTTGTTGTTACATCCACCTAAACTGACAGTAGCCAAAAGCTTCCATCTCGTACTTGCTTGAGAGCATGCGCCGCTTTTTGGTGCGTCGGATCAGCATACAGACGAGCAGGTTTTCCGATAGTAATTTGTTCCGTCGGAAAAATATAGAACATGTTCTCTATCTAAGTCCGTCTGAATTTTCAACGGGAAAAGTCCGATGGGGCATACACACGGTCGGAATATACGATGAAAAGCTCCCATTGGACTCTTTCTGTCGGAAATTCCGCCCGTGTGTACGCGGCATCAGAGTCTGCAAAAGACTTGAGACTGGGGTGGAGGTTCACCTTCCAGCAGGACAACGACCCTAAACATACAGCCAGAGCTACAATGGAATGGTTTAGATCAAAGCATATTCATGTGTTAGAATGGCCCAGTCAAAGTCCAGACCTAAATCCAATTGAGAATCTGTGGCAAGACTTGAAAATTGCTGTTCACAGACGCTCTCCATTCAGTGTGACAGAGCTTGAGATATTTTGCAGAGAAGAATGGGCAAAAATGTCCCTCTCTAGATGTGCAAAGCTGGTAGAGACATCCCCAAAAAGACTTGCAGCTGTAATTGCAGAGAAAGGCGGTTCTACAAAGTATTGACTCCAGGGGGCGCCATACAATACATACCATACAAATGCACCCCACATTTTTTACATATTTATTTGTAAAAATATTGAAAACCATTTATCATTTTCCTTCCACTTCACAATTATGTGCCACTTTGTGTCGGTCCATCACATAAAATCCCAATAAAATACATTTACGTTTTTGGTCGTAACATGACAAAAAGTGGAAAATGTCAAGGGGTATGAAGACTTTTTCAAGGCACTGTACCTACCTGCTCTGTGTAATAACATTGCACAGGGTGGCCCCCTTAACTTCCCCTCTGGGGTCCCCCATCAGCACTCTCCACTCCTCCTCTTCTGTGTGTGTGTCCCCATAGCAAGCCGCTTCCTATGGGGGAACACGTGCAGGCGCGATCCTGAGCCGGGCTATGTGCATCCATAGACATGCACAGCGTGGCTTAGCCCCACCCACCCCCGCTCCCTGCTTACGGGATTTGACTGACAGCAGCGACTCCCTCTGTTCTCATTCTATCCTGTGTGAAGAGGAACAGACGAGCGCAGCGCAGGATTAAGTGAGGGCTCAGGTAAGTGTGCACACTCCCGGAGAGGGAGCGCTGATACACGCCGCCGCCGCAGGCTCGCTTCCACTGTGATTACACACAGCCAATCGGCGGGTACCGGGTACTCGATTAGCCAATCCTTACCGAGTACCGGGTACTTGATTGCCGCCGATCGTCGGGCACATGTAAACAAGGCAGATCACCGTTCTGACAGGAGGGAAGGGATGCAATTTGTGTCTCTGCAAAGCAGGGGATAAAATCCATCACTTCTCCTAGTTAAAAGCATCTCACACAGTACACAAAAAACACTGGCTAAACACATGTTTAGCCTCTTCCCAGCCAGTGTTATTAGTACAGTGACAGTGCATATTTTTTTAGCACCGGTCCCCCAAAAAAAAGTGTCTGATTGTCCGCTATGATATCACAGTCCCGCTATAAGTCGCAGATAGCGGCCATTACTAGTTAAAAAATATAAATGAAAAAATAAAAATATCCCATAGTTTGTAGACGCTATAACTTTTGCGCAAAACCAATCAATATACGCTTATTGCGATTTTATTTATTTTTTTACCAAAAAGCTGTAGCAGAAAACATATTGGCCTAAACTGATGAAGAAATTAGATTTGTTTTTTGGATTTTCTTTTATAGCAGAAAGTAAAAAATATTACTTATTTATTTTTCAAAATTGTCGCTCTTTTTTTGTTTATACCGCAAAAAATAAAAACCGCAGAGGTGATCAAATACCACCAAAAGAAAGCTCTATTTGTGGGGGGGGGGGGGAAGGACGTCAATTTGATTTGGGTACAATGTCGCACGTCCGCGCAATTGTCAGTTAAAGTAACTGTCAGGGCTGGGCTCAGTCCTTAGTTCTCAGAGCTGGCCGCTCAGCTGTCGGCTGATTGCCAGCTCCTATCTCTCCACAGTTACTCACCTGTTGATGATATCCTGCTCATCAGTCCTGCCTACTTAAAGCCGTCCAGTCCAGAAGATCTCTGCCTTCGCCCTGGTCAACATCACAGAATCATTCTCCTGCGTTCCTGTTTAAAGACTTTCTTTGCTGACATCCCTTCTGGCTCCAGAGCCTGCTTGCTGTTCCACTACATTGATCCCTGACTTCTGGCTTGGCTGACTATCCGTTCCGTGAACTTTGGCTATGTTTTGACTACGTTTGTTCTCTTTACTCTTATTATTAAACAGGTGTGATTTAACTGTACTGCTGTCTCGGTCTGATTTCATGGTTTCTGACAGTAACGCAGTGTTCCGTAACGCAAAAAAACGGCCTGGTCATGAAGGGGGGGGGGGTAAATCTTTCAGAGGTCAAGTAGTTAAAGCAAACACATTTTTGACTTTATAACCACTTTAAACCTTTCTGCTTGTATTCCATAGATATATATTTGAGACCCAGTAATGTCATCACTGGGTCTCTGTGCTTGTCTATGCAATGCAGGCAGATCATTGCTGGTGGGAGGGGCCAGCAGGGTGCTGTACACGGCTTCCTGAAAACATCACAGCACCCAGCCTCGGTACTCCTCGGTACTCCATACAAGGAATGAGTTATGTCAGGTTCCTGCCTTCCTGTCAGCAATCCTCCCATCCGATATCCCTCAATGGAAAGAGCAAAGACGCCAGGCGAGAATCTCCCACCAAACACCACCTACATCCAATCAGATGCATGCACTCTTTGAGTATTTTGACCGTTGTGGGGCCAGCTGTCAAATGATAAACCTCCACAGCAGCAGGAGATTTCTCCATTTGCGCTGTTGTAGCCAGCAGTGGGCATGTGCGGTTCATTTTGTTGCAAATTTAAATTTCGGACAAATTTTTCATTATTCGGATGTATCCGCATCTCCGAATTACAATAGTAACAAATTTAAAATAATCCAAAATAACAAAACAAAATTTCAGGCGAAAATTTTAATTTGAATAATTTTCAAATCGAATTCGAATTTCCAAAAAGAATAAAATAGAATTGAAAAGTAAAGGAATAGTTACATAGTAGGTGAGGTTGAAAAAAGACACAAGTCCATCAAGTCCATCAAGTCCAACCTATGTGTGTGATTATGTGTCAGTATTACATTGTATATCCCTGTATGTTGCGGTCATTCAGGTGCTTATCTAATATTCTTTGAAACTATCGATGCCCCCCGCTGAGACCACCGCCTGTAGAAGGGAATTCCACATCCTTGCCGCTCTTACAGTAAAGAACCCTCTACGTAGTTTAAGGTTAAAACTCTTTTCTTCTAATTTTAATATGTGGCCACGTGTCTTATTAAACTCCCTTCCGCAGTAAAGTTTTATCCCTATTGTGGGGTCACCAGTACAGTATTTGTATATTGAAATCATATCCCCTCTCAAGCGTCTCTTCTCCAGAGAGAATAAGTTCAGTGCTCACAACCTTTCCTCATAACTAAGATCCTCCAGACCCTTTATTAGCTTTGTTGCCCTTCTTTGTACTCGCTCCATTTCCAGTACATCCTTCCTGAGGACTGGTGCCCAGAACTGGACAGCATACTCCAGGTGCGGCCGGACCAGAGTCTTGTAGAGCGGGAGAATTATCACTTTATATCTCGAGTTGATCCCCTTTTTAATACCAATATTCTGTTTGCTTTGTTAGCAGCAGCTTGGCATCGCATGCCATTGCTGAGCCTATCATCTACTAGGACCCCCAGGTCCTTTTCCATCCTAGATACCCCCAGAGGTTCTCCCCCCAGTGTATAGATTGCATTCATATTTTTGCCACCCAAATGCATTATTTTACATTTTTCTACATTGAACCTCATTTGCCATGTAGTCGCCCACCACATTAATTTGTTCAGATCTTCTTGCAAGGTTTCCACATCCTGCGGAGAAGTTATTGCCCTGCTTAGCTTAGTATCGTCTGCAAATACAGAGATTGAACTGTTTATCCCATCCTCCAGATCGTTTATGAACAAATTAAATAGGATTGGTCCCAGCACAGAACCCTGGGGGACCCCACTACCCACCCCTGACCATTCCAAGTACTCCCCATTTATCACCACCCTCTGAACTCGCCCTTGTAGCCAGTTTTCAATCCATGTACTCACCCTATGGTCCATGCAAACGGACCTTATTTTGTACAGTAAACGTTTATGGGGAACTGTGTCAAATGCTTTTGCAAAATCCAGATACACCACGTCTACGGGCCTTCCTTTATCTAGATAGCAACTCGCCTCCTCATAGAAGGTTAATAGATTGGTTTGGCAAGAACGATTCTTCATGAATCCATGCTGATTACTGCTAATTGTACCGTTGTTATTACTAAAATCTTGTATATAGTCCCTTATCATCCCCTCCAAGAGCTTACATACTATTGATGTTAGGCTAACTGGTCTGTAATTCCCAGGGATGTATTTTGGCCCTTGTTTAAATATTGGTGCTATATTGGCTTTTCTCCAATCAGCTGGTACCATTCCAGTCAGTAGACTGTCAGTAAAAATTAGGAACAATGGTTTGGCAATTACTTGACTGAATTCCCTAAGTACCCTCGGGTGCAAGACATCTGGTCCTGGTGATTTATTAATGTTAAGTTAAGTAACCATGGAGGTGCTTCCTGTAATGTGTCATGAGGATAAACACTGCAGTTTTGGTTACTGAAGCCCCCCGATTCACTCGTGAAGACTGAGGAGAAGAATAAATTCAGTACCTTCGCAATCTCTCCATCCTTTGTAACCAGATGTCCTTCCTCATTCTTTATGGGGCCAATATGGTCTGCCCTCCCTTTTTTACTGTTTATATACTAAAGAATTTCTTGGGATTTTCTTTGCTCTCCGCTATGTGTCTTTCGTGTTCTATCTTAGCCCTAATTACACCCCTACATATCTTGTTGCATTCTTTGTAAAGTTAGAATGCTGATGATGATCCCTCAGCCTTGTATTTTTTGAAGGCCTTCTCCTTTGCTTTTATATGCATTTTTACATTGGAGTTAAGCCATCCAGGACTTTTGTTCACTCTTTTAAATGTATTTCCCAATGGGATGCATTGGCTAATGCCCTTATTTAATATGCTCTTAAAGCAAACCCATCTCTCCTCCATAGTCTTTGTTTCTAAGATTTTTATCACAATTTAAATCTTCTAGCAAGATTATGTTTGCTATTTGTGTGATTTATACTGAAGCCAATTGACCTGTGATCGCTGTTTCCTAAATTGCCCCGTATTTCCACATCTGTGATCAGGTCTGTATTGTTGGTAATCAGTAGATCTAGTAACGCCTTGTTTCTAGTTGGTGCGTCTACCATCTGACCCATGAAATTGTCCTGCAAGACATTTAGGAACCTTAGACGAATGCGTGGTTCCCTCCACCCCGTCTATGTCTGGATAATTAAAATTACCCATTATGATAACACTTCCCATTCTTGCTGCTAATCCAAATTGTGATAGAATAGAGTATAATAAAATAGAATAGAAAATATTAGAATAGAACAGAACAGAATACAAAATAAAAGAATAGAAAAAAAATAGAATAGAAAATAAAGGGATAGAATAGAAAATAAAAGAATAGAATAGAGTAAAACAGAACAAAATAGTATAGAACATAAAAGAACAGAATAAAATAGAATATAAAATAAAGGCATAGAATAGAATAAAAAATAGAATATAACCATCTTCTGAAATTCAAATTTCAAATAGAATAAATTCAAATTCTAATAGAACAAAATAGAAAGAATATAATCTTCTTCCAAAATTCAAATTTCGAATAGAATAAATTTAAATGTGAAAAGAATAGAATAGAATATAATAAACAATAGAAAATAATAGAATAGAAAGAATATAACTGTTTTCTGAAATTCGAATTTCAAATAGAATAAATTTGAATGGAAAAGAATAGAATAATATAGAACAGAACAGAAAATAATATAATAGAATAGAAAGAATATAACCATCTTTCAAAATTATAATAGAATAAATTCGATCTTGAATTGAATTAGATCCAAATGGAATTAGAAATAAATTCAAAATGATCAGAATCTTGCAAATTCATAAAATTCAAATCAACTCAAATAAACAAATTCCAAAAACAAATTAAACTAATTTAACAAAACGAATTTATGTAAATACCGAATTGAAATTAAACTAAATACATTTTTTTGTTCTGCACATGTCTAGCCAGCAGGTTGAATGGAAAAATCTATACATGTGTGGCCAGCTTAACTTTGTGATAAAACCACAAGGTGAGAGGCTGCAGCAGGGGCTGATCTGTGTCGAACATTTGTGAACACAGCCAAGAATTGTACAGGCACCAGATTTATTAATCTTTAAACCAGCAGATCAAATGATGTCTCCAGGATCGATGGTCAGGGAAGTCTCTGCATGTCCTCTGTATTGCTGGACTTGCTCTTCCTTGTGTGACTGGTTGGACTGCAGTTTCAGGCAGAAGTTTTAGATAATGTGGAAGAGGTAGAACCTTGTCAGGTTTATATTGTTGTCTGTGTTCCTATTGGAGAGTTTTCACTTCCTCTCCTAGTGACCACACATGAAGTGAGAGAGAATCTCCCTAACAGGGCCACAAAGAGAAATGAGAACCCTACATGGGATTCTTGATATAGGGAGCCTCAAGTGTGGCCCCTGACATCACCAAAATGCCGCACATAATATCCGGGGAATGTAATGCAACATAAAACAGACATGCATCAGGGAACATAGACAGGAGCCACATGACATTTTGCACTTACAAGTCAATAAAGAAACAGACTACTGTCTGCAGGGGCCCCAAAGTGTCATAGAGAAAGCCCCGAAGGGCCACAAGTTGGGCGTCAGGGGTCTACTCCCTTCCCAGCTCTAACCAAAAAAAAAAAAGTTTAGGTTCTAATTTAAGAGGAACTTTAGCCCCCTCTCTAGTGGCTCCACCCCCTCCTCTGGCACCACCATTATGGCACGTGCACAACCTTCAGGTTCTGGCAAAATCCTTTGCTGCATCTGTGCACACACAGAAAGACAGAGAGTGCTGCTTTGCAGACTGAATAAGTGACATCAGATTTTAAAAAAGTTTGCCGGGGGGTCGCAGACATCCCTACTGTGCGGCACTCAGGGCCTCTGCAGATACTTGTACTATGTCCGCAGTCTCTGACTTTCTCGTGTATTATGTCCGCAGTCTCTGACCGTCTCTTATATCATGTCTGTAGTCTCTGATCATTTCTTATATCATGTCTGCAGTCTCTGACCATCTCTTGTACCATGTCTGCAGTCTCTGACCATCTCCTGTATCATGTCTGCAGTCTCTGACCATCTCCTGTATTATGTCTGCAGTCTCTGACTATCTCCTGCATCATGTCTGCAGTCTCTGACCATCTCTTGTACCATGTCTGCAGTCTCTGACCATCTCTTGTATCATGTCTGCAGTCTCTGACCATCTTCTGTACCATGTCTGCAGTCTCTGACCATCTCCTGTATCATGTCTGCAGTCTCTGACCATCTCTTGTACCATGTCTGCAGTCTCTGACCATCTCCTGTATCATGTCTGCAGTCTCTGACCATCTCTTGTACCATGTCTGCAGTCTCTGACCATCTCCTGTATTATGTCCGCAGTCTCTGACCATCTCCTGTATTATGTCTGCAGTCTCTGACTATCTCCTGCATCATGTCTGCAGTCTCTGACCATCTCTTATATCATGTCTGCAGTCTCTGACCATCTCTTGTACCATGTCTGCAGTCTCTGACCATCTCTTGTATCATGTCTGTAGTCTCTGACCATCTCCTGTAATATGTCTGCAGTCTCTGACCATCTCCTGTATTATGTCTGCAGTCTCTGACCATCTCTTGTATCATGTCTGCAGTCTCTGACCATCTCCTGTATTATGTCTGCAGTCTCTGACCATCTCTTGTACCATGTCTGCAGTCTCTGACCATCTCTTGTATCATGTCTTCAGTCTCTGACCATCTCCTGCATCACGTCTGCAGTCTCTGGCCATCTCTTGTATCATGTCTGCAGTCTCTGACCATCTCCTGTATCATGTCTGCAGTCTCTGACCATCTCCTTTATCATGTCTGCAGTCTCTGGCCATCTCTTGTATCATGTCTGTAGTCTCTGACCATCTCCTGTATCATGTCTGCAGTCTCTAACCATCTCCTGTACTAGGTCTGCAGTCTCTGACCATCTCTTGTATCATGTCTGCAGTCTCTGACCATCTCTTGTACCATGTCTGCAGTCTCTGACCATCTCTTGTATCATGTCTTCAGTCTCTGACCATCTCCTGCATCATGTCTGCAGTCTCTGGCCATCTCTTGTATCATGTCTGCAGTCTCTGACCATCTCCTGTATCATGTCTGCAGTCTCTGACCATCTCCTTTATCATGTCTGCAGTCTCTGGCCATCTCTTGTATCATGTCTGTAGTCTCTGACCATCTCCTGTATCATGTCTGAAGTCTCTAACCATCTCCTGTACTAGGTCTGCAGTCTCTGACCATCTCTTGTATCATGTCTGCAGTCTCTGACCATCTCCCTTATCATGTCTGCAGTCTCTGACCATCTCCTGTACTAGGCCTCCAGTCTCTGACCATCTCTTGCACCATGTCTGCAGTCTCCGACCATCTCTTATATCATGTCCTAAGTCTCTGGTCATCTCTTGTATCATGTCTGCAGTCTCTGACCTTCTCTTGTATCTTGCTCGCAGTCGTTGACTATATTGTGTTGTGTGTATGCTGTCTCTGACACTGAATATTCACTGAATTTTAGGTGCAGCCCTTTGGTGATGCCAAGGGCCGTACTTGAGCCGGAAGGAACACCCCCACCCCCCCAAAATCAAGAAGATTGACCACCACTGTTTTAGGGTAAAGGTCTTCTTTAAAATTGTAACTTTTAGTAACATTTTCACACTACCAAAAATCACCCGTGTGTGCACCACCTACTCCTGACCACTCACACGGCAATCTGGTCACCCAACCACATTACAATTCCACTTTTAGCTGAGCTGAACCCCAGTTGCTTTCTTCGTTCAGCCATCACACTTTTCTGCTTCATCCTCTAACTTTCTTCACCTTTTTTTTTCATAGATATGACACGTGGCACCAAGATTCCCATGGTATACAATGGTTCCTCTTCACACCTGAGTGTTTTGCAGCTTGAAGTTTGGCGCTGGAAGCGCACAATAGTACAGGAGGTTTGTTGAGTCACGTTGTTTTGGCCCTATCGCCCCATGCACACTGAGCGCTTGCCCAGCTCTCCCAAATACCTGTAGCACCCTCTAGTGCTAGAATTCCAGATAGGTTTTTGGTGTTTAAGTGTAGGAAAATGTATGCAGGCTTGGCTGGAAGCCAAGCCTGTCTGTGTTATTCCTGGGTTGAGCCGAAATCCAGGGAGAGCTGGATGACTCCAGGGAGGCAGCATCACTGAGACCTCCCCGCCCTACTTCTCCAATGTTCTGGGACCTTTTAGAAGAATGGGAGGTAAGGTGGAGTTGCCTGGAGTGTTCTGAGGGCCCTGACCAATCTCCAACTTTAATTGGCAGGGGCCAGGCTCCCTCAAATGCTCAGGGTCAGCGCATGTGGGGAGGAGTTGTGTTCGGGTGGAAGCTGGAGATGGAATGTTAGGCTGTTGTGGCCTTTAAGGGAGCTCCCAAGTCTGCGGGGGGTGACCTTGGGCCTGGGCTCGGGTGCAGACAGGACCCTCTCAAGACACATGGAGGTGTCCTGGACAGGAGGCACTGGGTGCAAGGAGAGGACAGCGGGAGATCACTGCCGGGCAAGTCTCCAAGAGCAACAGGAACAGCCAGGAGAGCTGGTGAGTGACACACAGTCAGAAGGACTGGGAGGCATGCCTGAGAGGACTGGCATGGATCAGTCTGGGATGGGTGCAGAGCCAGTCAGGAGGACTGTGGTGGCTCGGGCAGTGGAATGGGGCAGCTGTAGCCAGGAGGGCTGGCAGTGCCTGAAAGGGGTGGTACTGGGAGCAGTAGCCACATGTGGGATAGCTAGCACTAAGAACTACTACCATTTTGCTACACCATAGGGGCCCGCGGTCCCTGCCTGCAAAGGGCATTTGCTTTGGGCCTGGCTGAGCCAGTGTCAGGTCCCCACATCAGTGCTAGCTGGTCCTGGGAGTTATAGTCTGCAAGCAAGTGTATATGCTGGAGGCGAAGAGAAGAGGTTGTATGTACCGGTGGTGTACATAGTTCAGTCCCTTCATTTCCTACCCTGTTTCCCCGAAAATAAGACCTAGCGTGATTGTCGGTGATGGCTGCAATATAAGCCCTACCCCCCAAATAAGCCCTAGTTAAAGTCCTTGTAGGTCTTATTTTCGGGGAAATAGGGTAGGGCTTATTTGGGGGGTAGGGCTTATATTGGAGCCATCACTGACAATCACGCTAGGTCTTATTTTCGGGGAAACAGGGTATCTTCAAGTGGGCATCCCATTTGCACCCCATTCAAGTTTAATTCCCCTAATAAAAAAACAAAGTACAAGGACTGCTTCTTGACTTGATGAGCCTGGGAATGAATGTGCCTGGCTGTGCAGGGTGGAAGACGGCCCACAATCACCAGCGGCCCCTACTGGGGGGAGGGGGAGTAGCGCCACACACTTTTCTCCTGCCAGGAGAAAAAAGCGGCATCACACATGCGCATCAGCCGCGTATATGCAAGCGCATTTAGGTGCATCAAGTGCGTTCACTCATTTAATTGACCAGAATAATAATTTATTCTGAACACTGAAATAAATGAACTCTCAAGCGCTAAACGCAACTAGCGCTTTGGCGCGTTTACACGCGTCAGGTGTTTCTTCTCCCAGAACGTTTCTTTCCTGAACGCACAAATGATTTTATTTTTCTGCCTATAAACACATTTGTGAACTCCTATGTGTGCATGTTGCTGACATTGGGGGGGGGGGGGGGGGGGGGTGTTCAGAGGCAGAAAAAAAAACACCAAACGCCTGTAAACCCGGCGTTTTCGAGCTGCATTGTGCTTGCTGTGGGTGGCAGGAGGGAGGGGCCAGGAGCACAGAAGAGGGACCCAAGAAGAGGAGGATCCGGGCTGTTCTGTGCAAAACCAAAAGGAGGCAAGTATAACATGTTTGTTTGTTATTTTTTTTTTTTTTTTTTAACTAGACTTTACAATCACTCTGAAGCGGAGTTCCACCCATTTCTGTGTTTATTAAAAGTCAGCAGCTACAAAAAAAAGTGTAGCTGCTGTCTTTTAACCACTTGGCGTCCGCGCTATAGCCGAACGACGGCCACAGCGCCGGACCTGAATTTCCGGGAGGCCGTCATATGACGGCCTCCCCTTTTGCGCGCTCCCTGCGGCGCACGCTGTGATCACCGAGTCTCGGGTTATCACAGGTCCCACCCCGGCCCCTTACCATGTGATCAGCTGTCAGCCAATGACCACTGATCACACGATGTAAACAAAAGCTCGGTAATCTTTTTTTTTTTTTTTTCTCACGCTGACAGCGTGAGGAGAAAAAAAAAAAAAAAAAAAAAGCAGATCACCGGCTTATGTGCAAGGGACATCGGTCCCGAAGAGGAAGAGGCCATTCAGTCTCATCTGTGCCCAACAGGACCCCCTGCCAGTGCCCACCAGTGCCACCTATCAGTGCCCACCAGTGTCACCTATCAATGCCCACCAGTAGTGCCAATCAGCGCCACCTAGCAGTGCTGCCTATCAGTGTAACCAACCAGTGCCGATTATTGCCACCCATCAGTGCCCATTAGTGCCGCCTCATCAGCGTACATTAATGACGGAGAAAAAATTACCTGTTTGCACAATTTTATAAACAAAAATAAAAACCGCAGAGGTGATCAAATACCACCAAAAGAAAGCTCTATTTGTGGGAAAAAAAATTATAAAAATTACAGTTGAGTACAGTGTTGTATGACCGCGCAATTGTCATTCAAAGTGCGACAGCGCCAAAAGCTAAAAATTGGTCTGGGCAGGAGGGGGGGTGGGTTAAGCGTCCGGTAAGCAAGTGGTTAAAAAAAAAAAAGCCTTCGATCGCTCAACAATACACCCAAAAAAACCATGCCGTTCATAAATGCACCAAAGTCAGCTCCACAAAAGGGTACAGGCGATATTTGGGGGGGGGGCTGCCCTACATTGTCGCACCATAAACTGTGCGGCGTGACCGGCGTCATCGTAAACGTTATTTGGAATGCCCAGCCGGGTGCTAAAAGCACACAATGTAAATGTGTTTCCAACCTGGGGAACTTCCTTCCCCTCCCCCCCTTCCTCCTCCTCCATTGTGCAGGCTCCAATGTAACTCTACACTGGCAGCCATTAAATGGAATGCTGCTGCAAGCAAGAGCCCCCTCCCCTCTTTAAGCTCCCTTATCTGCCCTCCGACAAATAAATGCCTGGGCCAGGAGGGAAGCGCCGCCCACTCCCTTTAAGAGCCGAGCCGCTCATCAATGCAGGCGGGCGATACCACTATATCAGGGGGGGAGGAAACCTGAGCGCGCGCTGACTGTTAATTCAGATGTAAACCATTCATCTCTCTCTCTACTGCCTGGGTGCCAGCGATGTGTTTACCTTCCTCGTGATCGCACACTTCCCCCCCCCCCTCCTCCCATCTTGTTTCCCTCCAACATCGACCTCTCTGCACAATGATGCACAGTCTCCATTTTGCAAAAAAAAAAAGCTCCCTCCCCCCCTCCCTTGTTTTCCTTTTTAGTTCAGTCCTGCCTCTGCAGAGGGAGAGAGAGAGAGAAAAAAAAGATACATTGTTGCAATGCATAGATCGTTTTTATTTTTTTTCTTTATTGCTGCAGAATCTCCCTCCCTGCACCCCCTCCTTATGATGTGATCAGTGTAGGTTTTTTTTTTTTTATTTTTTTGGGGGGAGGGGGGGAGACTTTGCAGATGAGGGTGGGAGGGTGAAAGGTCAAAGCAGCTGCCATATTTTTTTTGGGCCAGTAAATAATGCAGAAATAATCAGAGGAGGAGGAGGAGGGGGGGAAAGAGATCAGGCAGGCTTGCACTCATATCCCAGTCTGCTCTGTACAAGGAGGGGGTGGGGGAGCACCCAGAGAGAGGGAGAGGGGAGGGGTGCCAGTGATGTCATTGCAGCTCTGATCTCCCTTTATTCAATCCTGTGTGTATTTTATAGGATTTTTTTTTTTTTTTTTTTTTAAATCAAGCTCTGGAAAAAAAAAAAAAAAAAAAAATAGCCTTTAGGGGGCAGTGATCTGCAAGGGAGAGAGAGAGAGAGCCATCCAAAGCAGAGCAAGGCGAGGGAGGGGGAGAGTGCTCAGTTCCAGAGAGGGGGGGAGATCACCGGGACTCATACACACACAAAAAAAAAAATTTTTTTAATATATTTTATATCAACCCCCCCCCCCCCTCAAAAAAAATAGATTTTTTTTTTTAACCCAACACCACCCACCCCATTCCCCCCCACCCCCCCTCTTCGCCATGGATGCAAACTGGACCAGCTTTATATTCCAGGTAATGGATGTCTTTTGTTGGGAAGAGGGTGGCTTTGGGATGGTGTTTGCTGTTTTTTTTGGGGGGTTGCATGCGTTACCTCTCCTGCCGGCGACTTAGAGGGGGGGCCCCCCATCAAAAAACGGAGCCCTGAAAATTAGCATCTTCTTCTTCTGTCTGTGAGTATTTTTTTTTTTTTTTTTTTGCAGGGAGGGAGGGAGAGCAAAAAAAAGAGGAGATGGTGTTGGGTGTTTAAATCACCACCCCTCCCTCCCATCTTTTTCCCTCTCCCTCTTCTTCCCTTTCATAGAAATAGCGAGGCGCTGCCAGGATAATATTCCCCTTGCAAAGGGCGGTCTGCGCCGTGTGTCCGCGCTTTAACGCCGGGGGAAAGAAAAAACAAATATCTCTGTGTATCGATGGGTCGGTGCCTGCTCGGCTTTATGCAAGGCACTAATAGGATTTCTTGCATGGCCGTCATGGCTCCGTGTGTGCAGCTCTTTGTCTGCAAAAAAACAGCGGCCGTCCCCTTAATTCAGGGCCAGACCGTGTATGCTTGTAACCGTAGACCTACCGGGGCTGTAGGGGGGGGGGTGTCTTTTGTAGCTTTAAATATTCCGATCACAGGCCAAGAATATACCATAAACACTTTTAAAACACCACTGTGTTCTGTCTGTTAGGGGGATCATTGGTGGGAAAAGGGGGGGTTTGTTGTCGCCGGTGGGCAGGAAAAAAATAACAGCAAAAAGCAGCACATGAGTGTAGTTTTTGGTGCCTGGAGAGCGTTCACGGCGACCGATGCGTTCAGCAGGGTGACAGGTGAAGGGCCCACCTGTACGCCAGCTCAGCTCAGAGGTGGGAGCTGGTTGGTATAAAGTGTTACAGCGTGTTGTCAAAAGGGGTGTAAAGCCGTGCCACCTTGGATTTGGGATTCAGTACGACGACTGTGCGCAAAATGTGTTCAGGTTTTGTTTTTTTGTTTGTTTTTTAAACTTTTTTTTTTTTTTTTTTATTTGATTATATCACCTATTAGTTTTTGCAATACGTTTTTGAAGAGGGGCATAAAGCTGTGCCCCCCATTGATTTGGGCCTCTGTGTGTTGATCCTGCGCAAAATGTTTTGTTTTTTACTTTTTTTTTTTTGTGATTATGAAACACTAATTTTTATTGTTCTGCAAAATGTTAAACTGTTGCAATACGTTTCTCCAAAATAACCACAGTGTGGCCTAATCTGGTGATTATTATGTTTTTTTTTTGTATTTTATTTTAATTTTTATTCTTATTCTTATTCAGGATTTATATAGCCCCAACAATTTGTGCAACGCTTTACAACATGAGGGCAGACAGTACAGCTACAATACAATTCAATACAGGAGGAATCAGAGGGCCTTGCTGGTTAGAGCTTACAATCTAAATTTTCATACAAGTTTTTATTTTTATAATCCTTTTGTGATTTTTCTTTTTTTTTATCTTCTTTTTTTTTTTTTTTTTTTTTTATCATACGTTTGGAGAGGGCGTAAGTCTGTTCCCCCTTTTTGATTTTGGGTCCAGTAAAGTGAACATGCGCAAAATGTGTTTTTTAGTTTTGTTGTTGTTTACCCTTTTTTGCTTGATTATGAAACAAATCTTTTTTTGCAGTAAGTTTTTTTGGAGAGGGTGTAAGTCTGTACCCACTCTGCTTTGGGCCCCAGCACAGTGACCGTGCGCAAAATGCGTTCTATATTGTCGATATTTAACCCTTTTTCTTTTGATCATAAAAGCTTTTATTTTAATTTTAGTTCTGCAAAATGTTTAACTGTTGCAAAAACTTTCTCCAAGGCAAACAGTGTGGCCTAGTCAGGAGAGAAATGTATCAAACACAAATTCTGCAATGTGGATATACTACTGTTACATTTCTATTTTTATATTCATTTTTATTTTTTAAATTTTTTTCAGGACTCTCTCAAGTTTAAAGAGGGTGTAAAACATTTCCCCCTTCTATTTGGGCCCTGGTGCAGTGATATTACACAAAATGTTTTCAACTTTGTCATAATGTTACTTTTTTTCTGTTTTTTTTTTTTTTAAATTGTATTTTCTACAAATTGCTCAACTGTTGCAATAAGTTTCTTTAAAGCGGAGTTCCACGCAAAAATGGAACTTCCGCTTTTCGGAACCCTCCCTCCTCCAGTGTCACATTTTGGCACCTTTCAGGGGGGAGGGGGGTGCAAATACCTGTCTAAGACAGGTATTTGCACCCACTTCCGGCATAGACTCCCATGGGAGTCTACGCCACTTCCCGTCCCTCCGCGCTGTCTCCTGGGAAACACACAGCTCCCAGGAGAGAGCGGGGACCACTTGGGACGCAACACTTCACTTCCTGATTCTCTCACCTAGGATGGCGGCGGCAGCTGCCGAGAACCGAGCGGGTTCTCGGCGTCCCCTGCCGACATCGCTGGACCCTGGGACAGGTAAGTGGCCATGTATTAAAAGTCAGCAGCTACAGTATTTGTAGCTGCTGGCTTTTAATATTTTTTGTTTTTTTGTTGGTGTGGGTGGACCCCCGCTTTAAGGTAACCATAGTGTGGCCTGGTACGGAGATAATATAGAACACAAATACAATATGAATATATTATTGCTATTTTATCTTTTCTTTTATAATCTTTATAATATAATATAAAATTATTATAATAATTTGTAAAAAAACAAACAAAAAAAACAGTTACTTCTGGACTTCTTGTAACCCTGCGCCCCCTTTTATTTCACACCCCCCTAACATTCCGGCTACATCGACTGAGTTGAAAGATGTGTTAAATATTGATGTGATTTTTAGCCCTGGTTCACACTGGTGTAGCTTTGAAATTGTGCTACTTGAGGTGATTTCAAAGCCGCAGATCAGTGCGATTTGCATCTCCGATTTTCATTGCGGCTTGTAACTTAGTTTAACAGAAGTCTATGCAAGTCGCAATGAAATGGTGCAGGAACCTTTTTCAACGTCGCTGCCAGGTGAGTTGCGGCAATTGGAACGGTTCCATTGCCGACAGTGGGGTGTGACCTGTCATGCAATTTGGAACAAGTCACATGACCAATCGTACAAGTGTGAATGAGGGCTAAACCTTTTTCTTTTAATTTAACACTGAGGGGCTTTACAGGCGCTTTGGCGCTAAAAAAGAGCGCCTCTTGTCACTCCAGTG
Organism: Lithobates clamitans; assembly: GCA_037952925.1. Classification (NCBI taxonomy): domain Eukaryota; kingdom Metazoa; phylum Chordata; class Amphibia; order Anura; family Ranidae; genus Lithobates; species Lithobates clamitans. The sequence continues at coordinate 73,495 of JBBGZY010002560.1, read as the reverse complement.
TGAAAGCCCGAGTGCTTTCACAGTGGAACGGTGCGCTTGCAGGACGTTACAAAAAGTCCTGCAAGCAGCATCTTTGCAGCGCTTTAGGAGCGGTGTATATGCCGCTCATAAAGTGCCCCTGCCCATTGAAATCAATGGGTAGCACTGCTACCGGGCGCTTTTAACCCTTTATTCGGCTGCTAGCGGGGCGCTTTTAAAAAACCGCTAACGCCCCAGTGTGAAAGTGCCCTTATTGGAACAGTTGCACATTTTGCAGAATAATTGTTTAAGCCCCCGTTCACATTGCGCCGATTTGAAATGTGAAATCCGAGCCTATTGCCGGCAACGGCCCCGTCCGAATCGGTGCAACGGTGACGCACTGATTCCCAAAAGTAGTTCCTGCAGTACTTTTGGCAACTTTGGGGGAAATTTCAATAGATATCTGTGCATGACCCTCCGGAAGATGTCTTTCAAATCACCCTCAAACTCGCACTGAAATGCAGGTTTGAGATCAAGCGAGTGCAGCTGCACTTTTTTCAAAGAAAAAGGTTAATGACCATATTGAACACGTTTTTTACCACGGTCAATATATCAGGGCATCCTCTCCAAACGTATAACTTAAAGTGGAAGTAAACTCATCGATTTAACCGGTTTTAAAAAAAAAAAAAAAAAACCTGTTACATTCCTGGCACGTGAATGCAACTGTCACATTGGTTGTGCTCTCAACCAAACTGTCAAACCATCCAATGGCTGGTGTCATAACTGATCACATGTGCAGCATCATGGCAGTTGTAGATTAAACAGAGGCCAAGATGGCAACTTCCTTGGCTGAAAATGATAGGAGGTTTTACTTCCACTTTAAGTCCAAAAAACACTTTGTTACAAAAAAAAAAATCGGGTATAAACATTTGCAATACGATAACGTGTAATAGTTATATATTCATTTTTGTAGAATGTGTTTTAAAATTAATCTTTGAACTAAGCCATACTGGTTACTTTGGAGAAACTTATTCTATCGGTTGAACATTTTTTTCAAAAACTAAAAAAAAATAAGTTGCTCCAAAAAGTGTGGCTTAGTCTGGCGATTTCAGTTAGGAAATATTAATTATTAACAGTAAACATTTTGTATTCATACTTTTTTTTTTTTTTCTTCTAATTGGCTGTAAAACGCAACTTTCTTTAAATGAGTGAATAAGTTCAAATGGTCATGATCTTCTGCCTGGACTGGTTGGGCGAATTCAGTTGTGTTTTCGACTGGTTTTACAACATTGAAGACCTAATTCCCAGCATTGCTTTTCAAGATTTTAAAGTCCCTATATCTGCAACCTTTCACAATGCCAACCTAAATATTTTGGCTTGGGCTGGGTTCACACTAGTGCGAATTGGATGTGGTTTTCCCCACGTCGCATGACAGGAGACTGTGACTGGCTCTCAATGGAGCCGGTTCACACATCTCCGGTGTGGCTGTTGAGCGAATTTCACAGAGGTCCTGTGCGTCTTTTGGTTTTAGTTTCGGGTCCGAATTCAGGCAAAAAAATTTTTTTGCCTGATTCGTCCCTGAAACGGAGGACAGGGACGCACCAGACCCCTGCCGTGAGCTGCATCCATCTTGGGTGTGTACCCAGCCTTATATGCACAGGTTTTGTCAAGGTAGACCTGTATTAATGTGGAGGTTAACTTGGGTGGGAAGATATTTTCTTGTGCACAGAGAGCTTCCTGTTGGCTTTCCTCAGCCTGAAATGGCTGTATACTGGGAGTCCTAGTTTTTTGACTATCTGTACACATTTCCAAATGGTGTTAATCAACCTTTTGGATTGCAGTACTGAGGCTTACTTACCATTTTTAAAGGGTTTTTGTAGTGTGCCATCCTAACTAGCTGAAACAAGATTAGGCCTTCATCTGGCTATATAGTATTTCTGGGGCAACTGGTCAATCTAAGTGGGCTTTAGACATTCTCTGTATCACCAGCACATTACGGATAGCATTGGATAATTCCTTTCAGTCCCTGCACCCCTAAAGTAGCTTAGATTTCCTATCTGCACCATCATACAGAGCTACATCGTACAACACAGAGCTAGTCCCACAGCTTTCAAACATCTCTGCCCTTGGCTAATTCAGGTAAGAAGACACCTGTAAAGAAACTTTGAAAGTCCTTGTAAGGTTTTTTTTTTTTTTTCTTTTGCAGACCCCTCCGCCACCCCCTGCCGAACCTCTGCAGGTCGAACTTTTGCCGGTGTTAGCTACAGTATCTGCAGATGGATCCCTCACTTCCCAGACAATGGTGCACACCATGGCTGCCCAGCACCCTTCTACAGTGGACACGGCAGCCCTCAAGCAGGTGGTGCCAGGTCTGTCCATTCCCCAGCAAATGGCACCGACACCTGTCACGTCACAAGCCTCCCCTGTCACTACCACCACCGCCCTTCCCCTGCACCCCATCATGGAGCTGCCCAAGAAGTCCAAGAGTCGAGGCCCCTACATCTGTTCCCTGTGCTCGAAAGAGTTCAAAAATGGCTACAACCTCAGAAGGCATGAAGCAATCCACACGGGCACCAAACCTGCCCGGGCACAGCCGGCCACAGTTAAAATGCCCACAATGGTGCCGCTCAGTTTGCTCAGTGTTGCCGGCGCGCTCGGAAGTGGTACAGAAACCCTGGAGGTGCCCACCTCTCCTTCCACCCTCCCCCTTTCGGTGCCCGGGCCCGCCCCAACGGCCAAGAAGGTGCGCAAGAACCACGCCTGCGAGATGTGCGGCAAAGCCTTCAGAGATGTCTACCACCTGAACCGCCACAAGTTGTCGCACTCTGACGAGAAGCCCTACTCCTGCCACGTGTGTCAGCAACGCTTCAAGCGCAAGGACCGGATGACGTATCACGTGCGTTCCCACGACGGCACGGTGCACAAGCCCTACATCTGCAGCCACTGTGGAAAGGGATTCTCACGGTAAGGAGGACAAATGGTGGGGCTGGGAGACCAGCTGATCTCCTGCAGTGGCTGTTGTAGAAGCACAGTTGCAGATCCACAGTACTGAGTTTTTTTTTGCATAGTTATCGCAAGGAGAGGAACTTAAAAGCATTATTAATATTTAGCGATTTTTGAGCAGCTTCTTGTTTTATAACAATATAAGTAGACCACAGAGCTCAGGTTTTAAAGATCAAAGGTAAGACGAGGTTGGATTAGCTCTTCACAGCAAAGAACGGGATTCTAAAATGTATAATATATCAGATAATGAGAGCAGGTTGGTAGTTGGATTTTGTGATCAAGAAACAAGCATACGTTGTAAACTAATTTTCTAAATTAAAAAAAAGAAAAACACTGATAATTGACAGAGTAATAGTATAGGCTTTTCATACATGTAATCGCTTCCCTGTATATGCCTGATTAAATTTATTCTGTTTTTTTTTTTTTTTTTTGTAATTTCAGTCCTGATCATCTGAACAGTCACGTCAGACAAGTTCATTCTTCAGAGCGTCCATTTAAATGCCAGGTACTTTCTATATTGTCTTCTTATCTTGCATGTACTATAGGAATCATTTTACAGTTTAAACATGGCAGCTTCTGTAATATAACCAGCTGATGTTGCAAATATAAACTGTTACATTTTTCTCTTTCCTTTCCTTTTGAGAATTGGGATCTAGAGCCCTGTCAATTGAGATTTTCGCTTTTGCATTTTAAAGCAACCCTGTGGCTAGGCTTTGGAGGTCCAGAGTATTTACATAGCAGTAAATAAAGCTTTAAAACTGTCCTTTGTAGCTGCAGGAATTGTGGACCAATTCATTCTCAAAAATTCACAGCAGAGGATGTGAATGCAGCACTGTAGAGCAGTTCATCCTCAAGTTCACAGCAGAAAACACTGAAGCCATTCGCTCAGCAGCTCAGTTCACCCTGCTCCCTACTCCCAGCCATAGCTCATCAGCCTACCAGCATTCTCCTCTATTATATAGATCAGGGGTCTCAAACTGGAGGCCCTTCTGCTGTTGCGAAACTACAAGTCCCATAAGGCATTGCAAGGCTGACAGTTCCAAGCATGACTCCCACAGGCAGAGGCATGATGGGACTTGTAGTTTCAGGACAGCTGGAGGGCCGCCAGTTTGAGACCCCTGATATAGACACAAAGCAGGAGCTCTGGGATAGGGAAGCAGAATGAGTTGAAATACTGAGTGAATGACTTCAGTGCTTTCTGCTGTGAACTTGAGGATGAAGTCATTCACTCAATAGTTCAACTCATTCTGCTTCCCTATCCCAGAGCTTCTGCTTTGTGTCTATATAAAAGCTGAGACTGCTGGAAGGCTGCTGAGCTACGGCTGAGAGTGGGGAGCGGGGTGAACTGAGCTGCTGAGTGAATGGCTTCAGTGCTTTCTGATAGCTTGAGGATGAACTGCTCTACAGTGTTGGCAGCTAAAGAGGTCAGTAGGGGCTTGCTTTAAAGCATGAACTGCTTGCAAAGAATATAAAAATATCCATAGCATGGGCGAAGGTTCACTTTCAGCCTTGTAGGCCTGTCTGTTCTGGAGCTCTCTGGTCTGCATGTGAGGACTTTCATCAGATAGGGCATCTCTGGCTTTCACATGCATGTGTGAGCTTCTTAAGACTTGTGAACATGTTTCACAGAGTGCCTTTCAAAGACCATTTACAAAGTCCACTTACAGGAACACTTTAATGTGGCGTTTACTGTGAATTGTTGGGGGTGGGATTCTATGCCAACTGTCGCCACAAGCGTTCCAGCAGTACTTTTCTTCTGAAGCAAATATCTGTAACTGTTAACAGACCTGTGAAGCTGCCTTCGCTACGAAGGACCGTCTGAGAGCGCACATGGTGCGACACGAGGAGAAGGTCCCCTGTCATGTCTGTGGGAAGCTCCTTAGTGCTGCTTACATCACGGACCACATGAAGGTTCATAGCCAGGGTCCAAACCACGTGTGCGAGCTGTGCAACAAAGGTAAGACTGCAAAGGAGTGTTTGGGTCTTCTTTTCACCATCCCTGCATGACACCAGGACACTCCCTATAACTCCTTAAGTGGGTGTATCCCAATGTCCAGCGATGCTCTTCTCAGCCAAGTTTGAAGCACTTACTTCAGTGGGTTGGGTGGTCTTTATTTGGAAGCCCATTGGCTTCGTAAACTTAGGAGTGTTCATGTGGTCCATAGGCTTGGGCAGTAGGAAAACGCCAAGATCACAAGGGTTCTGGACAGGTGTAAGTGTAGTGATTGATTTTACACTTGACTCTATACCCTCAAATCAAGATCTTCAACTGTACAGCTTGTTTCCCACCACGTGTCCACCCATTGGCCATCTTTCTGAAGACAGCCAGGGTTATTTGTTGGTTGTATGGATCCCCTGTGGGCATTTGTTTAACAACCAGCTGTCTTTGGTGTGGTGAGCAAAGAGCAGAAAGACCTCAACTTTGAAGATCTGTAAATTGAAGGGACAGAGGACCACCAATCCAGAAATGTTGCGATCCTCAATCCAAGGTTGTCTATTGGCGGGTTTGTAGAATTCTAAAGCTGCATATATATAGATATAGATAGATAGATATCCTTTTAAAAAAAATGTTTTTAGGACTTGTCAGACAGAATTTCAACCTTCCTAATAGGGTGTGGAGGTAATTTTTAGGCTTAGATACATGGGCACCACAATGTAAAAGAACTGGTATTCTTTAGGCTAGGCTTAGCATGTTGGTAAGTAAGAACTTTGTGAAATGAGGTATAGCTACGCTTCTAAAGGGTGGAGTTTAAGAGTACTATGCAAATTACTAAACCTTGTGGGATGAACTTAGTAGCTAGGCTCCTTGGGGGTGGAGTTAGGGGGGCAGTATGTAAATCACAGGCCAGCAAGCTTGAGAATAGTATATTTTGCTGAAATATTCCTGCCTTTACAAATTGTCAATGTTCTTTTAGCTATGCATGGCTTTACTTATAAGCTTTGCTAAGGAAACATACTGACTCTAATATCATTTCCTGTTAGGGCAGTGGAAGTAATGTTTATTTACAGACTGTCTATAGTGTGATTTATATATGTTGTTTTGTAAAATCTAAGAATAAAGTTTTAAGAATTTTTTTTTTATTATTATTTATTTATTTTTTTGTTCGGGGCTATACTGTTCTCTTTAGTTATCTTGTAGTTAAATTCAACTAATTAGAAATGATATTTTTGGTGATAAACTCCATAAAGGTGGGAGTCATAGTTAATGGATATATCGTAGGACCAGGAAACATGAGGCTTTAAAGGTAAACTCCAGGCAAATGGCCATATGCAAACCTAAAAATACATGGCCAAAATTTGTGTAACTCTGTTCAGCCATTCATGTGATTTCCACTCTCTTGCGACAGTACATCGCCTGTTAGTAGCCACAATTATTCTCTATGGTAGGAATGCTGCTTATTATAATACCTGCCCGCTCATTAAACAAAATGTGCATCATCCTACAGCAGTGGGGGGCCTCAATTGCGGCCCTTGACAGTACCAAAGAACTGCACATAAAAATCAGTTGGAGACAGCAGACACACAACAGGATATAGTCAAAGACTACGGACATGATACAGGAGAGGGTCAGAGGCTGCGGATCTGATGCAAGAGATGGTCAGAGACTGCGGACATGATGCAGGCGGCGGTCAGACTGCGCTCCTGATTCAGGAGGCGGCGGGGGACTCCCAAAAAAGGGCCACTTGCGTCCCTCAAGCCAAAGGTTGGGCACCGTTCTCCCAAAGCAAGTTTCTCCCTCTCCTAAATTTTACCTTTTTAAACACCCTCCCCCCTCCATCCAGTTGTATGTACCCTGATAAATGGGCTCGTAGCACTGTGCTGTATGATAGATTCTGATTGGCTCACCAGAAGCTCCTCTCCTCTCTATTTCCGTGAGGCAGGAAAATATTTGCCTGGAGATTTGCTTTAAATTTTTTAAGCCAATCCTAAAAACCCTCAACGAAACGCAGTATAAGGCAGTGATGGCGAACCTTGGAACCGCAGATGTTTTGGAACTACATTTCCCATGATGCTCCACTACACTACAGAGTACCTGAGCATCATGGGAAATGTAGTTCCAAAACATCTGGGGTGCCAAGGTTCACCATCACTGGTGTAAGGTAATTTTAAAATTAAATCCTTTTAGCTTTGGCTGTGCAGGGCTTACCTGAGCAGTTCTGTTGGGAATAGACAACGGTCTCTTCCCAAGTCTTCATGTCTCTCTGCTCATCCCTGAACTACCAGTCTCTGTATGGCCTGTTCCCTCTTGTCAGCTCTTCCCGCTAGGATTCCAGTCACACCTCTGTTGGTGTCTCCCTTCTTCTGCTGCATTCTCAATGATCAAATAAAAAAAAATTAAAAAAAAATCAGCAGTCCGAGTGAGACCCTTTTTTTACAGCCATTACAGAGGGGCAGAGCAGAGAACTCATGGGGCTTGGTTGTGAGCCTGCCATCCTTCAGTGAAGCAATGCACAGCCCAAAGAATCCCAGGTAGGGTAGACATTTTGGCCATGCAGGGCTTAAAGGGCAGCTCCACCCTAAACTGATGTTATCTGTGATCAATAGTAGTCATGTGCTGGCTTCTGATGTTTCCTGGAGATTCCTGTGACGAGAGAGCTGTGCTGGAATTCTGCCAGTGATGGTGTCACTCTCTATCCCCCTAATGGATTCTCCACAATTGTAAATAATTGAGCGAGGGAGTGACATCACAGGGAGCAGAGAACCGAACCACCGGCAGCAAATCTCACCATCGGAGTCTCCGATAGATATCAGAAGTGGGCGACACAGTTCTCTGGCACCAACCTATACCTGATCGGTTATGGAGAGTTTACCTGTACCTATCTTTAATTTTTAAAGCAGAACTCCAGCTATATAAACTTATGAAATACATAAATATGAGAGCTTTCTTCCCTACCAAGGGAATTTTGTATTCCTGTCCATCCAGTCCTGAGATTTATGCAGCCCTGTCTAGCAGGGCAGGAGACCTGCAATTGACTCTTGCAGGTCTTGTCCCTCCCCCCACGCCCACTCTGTGACTGGACAGTAAAAGGAGAAGCAGCAGACTGATCAGCTCATCTCTCTCTCTGCCTTCTCCTCCTATCGGCATGGCCCTTGTTGGCACTGCAGCACAACCGATTGACTCCTTGTGCTGCCTCTACCTCTCGCAGCCTGAGCTCTGCTGTACTGGGGCTGCAAGAGGCTGATACAAAGTCATAATACATTTTGCACAAACCTATTACATTTTATTAATGATTACAGAGCTGCATTACTTTGTGTCTGGAGTTCAGCTTTAATGTTTCCTGGTTATTAGAGGAGATAGCTGGTTTGGGTGGTTTGAATTTTTTTTTTTTTTTGGGGGGGGGGGTGGGTGGTTGGGGGTTTGGATGACAGATTCTTAGTAGAGAGCAATGCCTGTGGCCCGGCCTTAAAGCGGCGTGTGCTTCTCCTCCCCGTGCAGGTTTTGCCACGGCCGCCTACTTGCGGGTCCACTCGGTGAAGCACCACGGTCTGGTGTGCCCACGGGCAGACAGCTTCCTCTGCAAGTTGTGCAGCGTACACTGCAAAACTCTGGCTCAGCTGAGCGGCCACATGCACACACATGCCATGGCGGGGGCCACGGGCCTTGCTGAGGGGCCCTTACTGCAGTGACCACGGCTAAGGCAAGAGCGTAGTTACCTTTCCTTCTCCCCCCCCCCTCCCCCCTCCCTTCCTCCCTTCTCCAATTCCGCTCCCCCCCCCCCCCTTCTCCTCCTCTTCCTTGGGGCTGTATGCATTGTGGGTAGCTGGAGCTGTCCTGAGCATTGCTGGGTCTTGGGGTATGGCCCATAATCCTCTCCTGTCCTGTTTTCTTGGCACATCTGTCTTGTCAATCATGATCTGTGTGTGGGCTCGTCCTGTAATAGGCATGTCGAACTCCCCAGTGGAAATTCCCAAAGGGCTACATTATGGCCAAAAAAAATAATAAAAATGGTGGCAATTTTGGAAATTTGCTAATTTTGTAATGACAATAATAAACGACATTAAAAATAAAAAAAACCTGTATTGTAGATGATCTCAATTTAAAAGCATAATCTTGATCAGGATTTCTAAATCAAAGCATTTCCCACACCCTAGACCTTCGCACTCTCCGGTTTGACATGCCTGTCATAATAGAATCTCGTTAATCCGTGCTTTTTGTTTCTGCCGCTCGTCTAGCTGCCTGATTTGTCTCCATTCTGTGTCTTTTTGTTCTGCATGATTTTTATGCTTTTTTGCTAAATATTTTTTGTTGTTATGCAGCTTTAAAAGGTGACTTCATATTCAAATGTATGCAAAGCCAAAACTTTTTGCTCCCTTTTTTTTTGTTTTTTTTTTGTTTTGGATTGAATGTGGAATGGTTAGATCCTCTGTCAGGTTTGTATTGCTTTCGGTGTCCCCAGTGGGGAGATTCTTCCCAGGGACAGTTGTCTCAAATACAGAATGTGATGGGAGATCCCAACATTTTTGAGTTGTCACATGAAGAGGAGCTAAGGAGGGCGGGGCTCACCTGTTCCGGTGACAACTAAAGCCTGCCATAGATGGATCGAATCTCAGCCAGTAAATCAAGAACTGGCTGAGATTCTAACCGTCTATGGGCAGGCTGGTTGTACCCAAGTTGATCCATTGATTGACTTGGGTACAACCAGCCTGTCGGACATTTTACATATATGAATACTGCCGGCGTATATAGCCGCTAGCAGTAATGATTGTGTTCTGTGGCTTTCCTGAGCCCCTCCGCCGGCAGAATACAATAGGGCTGCCGGAGGGATCCCCCCCCCCCCAAATCAACACTGACTGTGTTGATTGGGGGGGTGGTATTTTTTTACCCACCGCATCGATTCATATATGGCTTGCCTAAGAGGAAATTTACGCCTTGCTATGATGAGATCTCCTTAGTTTGTGTTGTGTCTCAAGCAAAGGGAAATTGTTCCAGACAGACACAGGGGGAAAAAAAATGTCCTAAGCAGGCCATACATGATGCGTATTTCCTTCCTGCAACCATGGGTTTCAGGAAAGAAATTCTCACTATTTCTGCATCAACACAGACCAAGCTAACAGGGGAATCCCCTCCTGCTGAGCAATTGTCTGCTCCCGGTAGGGGTGGGCGAACGCTGTCCCCACCGGGAGAAGTGATTATCACTATAGGAGCCACTAGCGATAATCGCAAGGGAATCTGGCAGGCTGGCTGTACCCAAGTTGATCGATCAACTCGATACATTCAGCCTGCCCATTAACGGGTTTGAATCTTGGGTGGTTCCTGCTGAACCGGCCGAGATTCAAGCCCTGTATGGCCGGCCTTAAACATGAAGGGTAACCTGCTTTTTATATTTTGCCTTCCCTGGTCCCTCCTCCCTCTACTCCAGGGATATGCAACTAGGGGACCTCCAGCTGTTGCAAAACTACAAGTCCCATCATGCCTCTGGGCATCATGCTTGTGGCTGTCTGAGTCTTGCTATGCCTCATGGGACTTGTAGTTCTGCAACAGCTGGAGATCCGCTAATTGCATATTCCTGCTATACACCTTCTCGACATACTAATGTGTTTTTTTTTTTTCAAATAAAAACCTTTCTGTCTTCATTGCACAATTTATTTTAAACCAAGTGATGTCATCCACGGGTCTCTGTTTCTCTATGCAATGCAGGCAGATCATGGCTGGTGGGGGGTGGGGGGGCAGCAGGGTGCTTCCTGAAAACATCAGAGCACCCGGTGTTTTATCAGATTAGGCGACCCGTCAGAATTTGAAACGGAAGTGATGTTTCGTCGCCGCCATCTTGCTACACCCCGCACTCCTCAAAGTAAGGATACACTGAGAAGGGGGCAAGCGGACATCTTGCTGCACCCACTGGAGTTTTGCATCTTACACTTATTTTTAACAGTAAACTGAGTTTTTTTTTATAGTGAAATACAGTACTTGGAACTCCTTCTCGCTGTTTTAGATGTTGAATTTTTAAAAGCAGCAGCAAGCCTGCTGATCTCAAAGGTTTGCTAATCGGACAGAAGTTGGCTGCTTTTTAAAATTTAACATCTAAACATTCACACAGAGTTTTAAGTACTGTATTTCACGATATAAACTCAGTTTACTGTTAAAAAAAAAAAGTGCAAAATGTAAAACTCCAGTGAGTGTAACAAGTTGTCTGCTTGCCCCCTTCTCAGTGTATCCTTACTGTGGAGGAGTGCAGGGTGTAGCAAGATGGCGGCAACCAAACGTCACATTCTGACGGGTGGCCTAATCTGACAAAACACCGGCCTCAGTACTCCTCTCCAGAGCCCTCAGTCCTGATGCAAGCAGTGGGCTGGCCCTTGGGAGGAGTTATGCAAATATCAAAAAGCCTTGATTGAGTGGATGTCAGTCTCACTAAGCTGTCATGATTTGAAAGAACTGAATTCCAATGAATGAAAGGGGCAGGCCAGGGTGGAAAGGGCTAGATGACACGTTGCTCAATCTGTGGCTCTGCAGCTGTTGCGTAACTACAAGTCCCATGCGGCATTGCCATGCTGACAGTTACAAGCATGACTCCCAAAGGCTGAGGCATGATGGGACTTGTAGTTCTGTAACAGATGGGTGGCCACAGGTTCAGCACCCATGTCAGGAGTCTTCAAACTATAGCCCTCCAGTTGTTCAGGAACTACAATTCCCATCGTGCCTAGTCATGTCTGTGAAGGTCAGAGTTTTTTACAATGCCTCATGGGACAAGTAGTTCCTCAACAGCTGGAGGGCCGTAGTTTGGAGATCCCTGGGCTAGATGATGCTGGAGATCCCTGGGCTAGATGATGCTGGACATCCTTCAGCCAGGTAATGAGGCGGGCTGTATCTGACTTTCTGAAGCTTCTAATGCACATTGTGAGAAGCTCACAGTGTACAGTGAAATCACAGTAAGCAATTTCCAGGAGTGGAGTCGGTGAAACTGTGCAAGACTGAAAGAAAGGCTGGAGGTCAGATTTAACCATTGCATACTTTTTTCCAAAACTAAAAAAAAGAAACTTTTTGGTTTTTCACGAATTGTTTACCCATCAAGTTGGGATCGGAGAAGAGAGTATAGTGTTTGAATGACGTTAACCTGTTGCTCTAATGTACCAGTCTGAGTATCTCTGGGACTGGCATTGCAGTTTTTTTTCCTGGCTTTAGGCCCCAGATGCTTCTAGGCATGGGAATTTCAAATAAGGAATTCCCTTTTAAAGTGTCTAAACGCCAATGCTACACTCTCTCCTCCTTTTTTGCTCTACTAATTCCTCTGTGATACATGGAGCCACCCTTTAAACTCCACCCCATTTGTGAATCTGCTCATTTCTCAACCATGTTTTCTCCTGTCTTGCAGGGACCTGCCAAGTCTGCCCTCTGTCGGACCCAACAGCTGCCGTGACCGCTGTCCTGCCCAACGCTACTGTCCCTGGCATCTTGCCGTCGCAGCCCTGGTGACTGGCTCTTCTGGAGGGGGATACAGACGCTGCGGCCTCTCTCTTCTGATGTGTTTGTGTACAGACTGATGGGGGGGTGCGATGGCTCCTCTAATGCGTACATAATGTATTATGAAGAGGGGGTGCATGTAACCTCCTCCTGTCACCTTCAACCTCCCCAGGGAGGAACTATAATGAAGGTGACACGGAAGACAAAACAAAAAAAACAAAAAAGGAACACCATCCATACCGACAGCTTGGTACTACCAGTACCCTATTGCCCCATATTCACTACTAGACAGGAACTGCACTGGGCAGAACTTTATACACTACACCCCCCCCTGGGTGGCGGGGAAGAGGAGTATAGCATTTAATCGACATGTGGCCCTCGCCGTGAAACTTTCCAGTCCCGCTGTTGGTTAGAGCTGGCACACAGGGATGGCACGGCATGGGCCACTGCAGTAGGGAAAAGTTAGCCACACAGGCTTGACTAGCAGAGGTGGACTTCACTAGACATTTTATCTGCAGTTCTCCCAGGTTGTCGGACAGACGCAGCGTCCTGTGGATGGTGTAGACCTATTTTTCATTTTAATGAGTTTTAATAACACTAGATGAAGAGTACTTTTTTATCTTTATTCTTTACCAGTTCAATGGCTGGCTGTTAAAAGTGGGGGAGTATAGCATTTCAGAAGACCCCCTGGGAAAATAGAGGTAGGAAAGTTCCATTAAAGTATTGGTGCTTTAAAGAGGTGGAAATAGCACTCTCCAATGGAATGTGTGGGGGAGGGGGTGGGTGGGTTGGGGGGGGGGGGGCTGTACTTGGATGAGCTGGGAAGTATGGGTGGGGGGGAGGGCTGTACTTGAGCAACAGGAGACTTACGGGAGGAACAAGGGGCTTTACTGGACTAGCATGGAGGAATAGGGGCCTTCCTGGAAGAGCAGGGAGTAAAAGGGTGTTGTATTTTAGGAGCAGGAGGAAGTGGAGCATACTGAAGGAATGGAAGACTGTACCAGAGGACCAGTGGGGAACCTGGGACTGAACTGCAGGAACAATAAGGAAAGGAGAGCTCTACTGGAAGAACATTTAGGAATGAAGGGAGGCTTTATTAGAGAAGAATTGAAAAACGGTACTAGAGAGAAACAGGGGGAACAAGGGGGGCTTTACCAGATAAATGGGGGGCCTTGCTGGAGGAGCAGGGAGGAATTGGGGGGCCATGCTGGAGGAGCAGGGAGGAATCTGGGGGGGCCTTGCTGGAGGAGCAGGGAGGAACCAGGGTCCTTGCTTGGAGGAGCAGGAAGGAATAGGGCACAGAGGAACCCAGGGGCTTGCTGGAGGAGCAGGGGGTAACCAGGGACCTTGCTGGAGCAGCAGAGAGGAATCCAGGGCTCTGAAAAAGTTTAGGACTGCTAAAAATGCAAAAACTAAATATTGGCAGCAGAGAAGATGAGAACCATGCTGTGGTTGGCTTTATTGCCCTAATTATGACCTTGGATAAAGTCCAGGACATTTGTTACAAAGTTTAAATGTCATGAACATCCTTGTGCAGCGTTTCAGGGCATAATGCAGGGTGAGGACTAAAACCTGGCATCCCTATTACATTTTATTTTATTTTTTTTCTTATTTCCCTAGTCCTATCCTGTTCACCAGATCTTTCACTCTCCCTGACTCCTCCCCTGAAGCCTTTCCAACACCCTGATGAGCTTAGAACTTTGCAAGTGGTTTTACGAACTTTGGGAAGCACCCACCGCTATAGTAGAATGATTCGCAAACTGTGTTGCTCTGACAACACCAACAACGGTTGTTGACAAGCTAGCTTTTGTAGATGGCTGTAACTAAATTTAACAATGAAGCAAGTTGCGATTATCGGTGGACATGCAGACCTCATTGGGTTCTGAAGGTTGGGAGTATGGGTTGGGGTTGTAGATTCAGATGTCACTGAAGCCCAAACGGGCTTCTAGAGCCACTTTTGAATTTTTCAGATTTGACCAAGCACCCATCTTACCTTAGCATTTCAGTCCTTGTTGTTAGCACATCACATTTTAACGCGGACGTAAACCCATCCATAAAACTGTTTCATTTCCGGCACGTGCCGGAAATGTAACACTCCCATTGGTTGTGCTCTCAACCAAACTGTCAAGCCATCCAATGGCTGGTGTCATAACTGATCACATGTGCAGCATCATGGCAGCTGTAGATTAAACAGAGGCAAAGATGGCAGCTTCCTTGGCTGAAAACGATAGGAGGGTTTACTTACACTTTAAGTGGTCCTGTCAACTGCATTTTGTGCAGTACTCCAGTATTGAGGGTCCAGTGTTTCAGCATTGAGGGTGTATCCTCTTCAAGCGATTCTGAACTAGACCAGATACGCTAAATGACCAAAATCATGAGGACACCCTTCAAATGGTCGAGGTCAGCTTTTTTCCAGTGAAGGGTACGGTTAATGTTACAGCATATAAATTTAGACAATTGTGTGCTTCCAACCTTGTCACAGCAGTTTGTTGAAGGCCCTCTTGTGTTCCGGCATGCCTGAACCCCTATGCAAAAAGGCTAGCTTGATAAAGACAAGGTTTGAGCAATTTGATGTGAAGGATTCAAGTGGCCTACAAATAGTCTTGAACTCAACCCTACTAAACAACCTTGAGATAAATTGGAACACCAATTATGAGCCAGATCTTCTCATTCAACATCAGTACCTGATCTCACAAATGATCTGTTGGCTGAATGTGCACAAATTCTCAGACAGACTCCTTCACAAAAGAATGGGGGATGTTCTAGCCTGCAAATGGAGGCGTACTCCATAATGATGGTCATGGTTTTGGAATGGGAAGTCCAACAAGCTCATATAGGTGCGATGGTCTGGTGTCATCAAACTTTTGGCTATATAGTGTATCTTAGCAGTTCTTCAACCTCTAAAGAACTACTTAATAGCCCAGACTAGGTGGAAAGTTAGTCTTTTTCGGCTTGATACACACCCTTGTTTTTAATGTGCTTTTGCATCTGTTTTGTTGCATGTTACTGTAAACACTGGGTAAAGTACACAGAGGATCGTATGCTAAAGGGCAACAAAATGTAGCATACCTTGAGTACAGTTGAAGCCTGATAAATCAGGACTGTAGGTCTAATATTACAAGGTTTACAATTTAAATATACTTTTTTCCCCCCCACAAAGAAAGCAGATTTGTTTGATAGATTTTTCTTGTCTGTAAATAATTTTCCTTCACTGGTGTCCTCATCAATAAATATGAGACATAAAGGTGGGAAAAAAGTTAGTCGCAAAGTACATGAAATGAGATGGTGATTTTGCTGATCTCTTTTAATAGGCTCAGTGGATTTTATTGCTTAACTTTTCTTTCTTTTATTCTAGGATAGGTAGGATTTATTTCACTAAAAGCCTTTTAGTAACTTTTATAGACAATTGTCCCTAATTGTACTGCACAAAATACAACATTTTGCATAGAGTGCAGATTTGAAATGGAAGGGCATGTTTTAAAGTAGATTTTATTAAAGTGGACATTGCATTGTTCAGTGCTGCCTCCCTCCTTTTCTGTTAAAAGAAAGGGCAAAAAAAAAAAGGTGGCAAAAATACACAATATATACTTGGGTTTCCCCAACTCCAGTAGCGTACTGGGTGACGTCATCCTCCTGCCAATAAGATGCCTGGGAATGCTGAGTTGCCCAAATCTCCTGAGAAGACACGGCAGCACAGTGCAGAATTGTCTTCTAGCAAGGTTTTAGAGATTTGGACTACTCATCAGAAGGAGGATAACGGGATGATGTCTCCTTCAACTAGACCCCGATAGAAAACAGCCAGAGAAAGGTAAATGTATTTACCTACCCCCCCCCCCCCCTTCCATTTTTTTTCTGTACTTCAACTAGCATGCTATGGAGGGGGAACTTTGAATAAGCCTCAAAATGTTAATGTAATTTCCAAATTTGTTTTCAAATCCGGTGATCCTGCCATGGTATTGTTTCAGGAACTTCCATTTTAAGCAGTGACAACTGTCTCCTAACTTCTCTACTGCGTTGTCGCCCTGCGTACCTGGTAAAGGTTAAAAGACATTAATCTGTGCTGGCATGGTTCATTGTTACTGCCAGGAGGCCCGTCCAGGGCAAAGGTTTTCAGCTAAGATTGGAGCATGTAGACAGGAAGTGGCTAAAAGATGCTGGAGAAGATCAGCAGCACTGAGATGGGGAAAGAGAATGGGGAGGAAAAAAAGATGAAAACAGTATTATGAAAAAAAAAAAAGTGATACTATATATGGTGGTTTAGTAATCCAAATGGCATCCAGTTAGGGTTTACATCCATTTTTTGTTTATTTTTACAAAATTTCTTGTGTAGAAATAATATATGTTGTAAAAGTTGGAGTTTTGTTTAAAGCTGTTCAACAGGGATTTTTGTTTGGTTCTTAGCAGCAACTGCACAAATGGAAATTTTACAGGACGGTTTTGAAAAATGGCTATCTAAACAAAAAAAAAATGTTCTGATTGGTTGCACAGAAGCTTCACTTACAGCTGAGGTAATAACGGCCACTTCTACTTTGTGTACCAGTCTTTTTGTTCTATCAGCCCATATAAACTTTCATTTGTGGTCCATAATTTTGACATTCATGGAAGGTGATGCACTTCTAGAAAAGGGATCTTGGTTCACTTAAAGGATTTGTCCTTGGCTTGACGCAAATTTGTCCCCAAACCTCCCCTTCCCTCTCTCTAGATCAAGTCCCAGCATTTTTTTTTTTTTTTTTTTTAATAAACCCATTTAGCAAGAAGCAGCTTTTTATTACTGCCTGTGACATCAGGACTGTAAAATTCTTGCAAGGGAAACTACTGGGAGATTAGCTCCTGTGGACATAGGCGCAGCCCCCAGAACTACAGTATATCTCTTAAGAGCCCTGTTCCTACACACCATACGTGGACCGGTTTGTGGAGTCGAGTCAATTTTGCTGGGAAAGAAATCAATGTATAGATGCGGAGGGGGCAGGGAACGGTGGAGTTCTATGCTCATTGACATGACTTACAACACTGTTTTGGGTTTTCGGTGTAGAAGAGGCACTGTGTTGTGAGCTCGAGGGGAATGTTAGGAGCTCACTGGATTTATGGCAGATCAGCAGGTATTTCTTTTTGTAGCATTTGTAAAGGGTAAAACCTGGGGAAATCTGCATATATTGCAGAGGTATACTTTTAATATATAGATTTCTGCTTGCAAAGATCTTCTGTTGACACTAATGGGTCATGAGGAGGCTCACCTTTTCCTTTTATAAAGTTGTCAGTCTTTTCTACAGAATGGGCATCACCGTGTCTCTATAGTTCAGTCAATGACTTTGGAGATGGTCCTTCATCTGCGTCAACATCTGTATTTGCCATTTAGACATTTTCATTTTCTAGCTGACCATATATTTTGTCTTGATTCATTGGCATCACCATGTCTCTTTTTAGTTTGGAGATGGTCCTTTGCGAGTCAAACAAGTAGCTAGATATCTTCATTTTCTTGAAGACCATCTTTTTTTAAAGAGATGCCTCGTCTTGATTAAGAGGCATCGCCATGTCTCTTTAGTGAAGCCAATGACTTTGAATATGGTCTCTCGTTTTAATGCAAGTCAATGTCCATGTTTGCCATCTAGACATGTTTCTTTTTACAGATGACCATCTTTTTCAGAGATGACCGGTTTTCTTGATTCATTGGTTCAGTCACAGATCCTGTTCAGCAGCCCATTGACGTGTCAATTTAGCCAAGGTCCATTTTTGTTTTTGTTTTGTGGTGGTTGTGTTTTTTTTTTTTTGTTTGTTTTTTTTTTTTTTCTCCCACCTACATCTTATAAGTCTATCCAGTTCGTCTCCCAGAGAGTGATTATGTGTTAAGCATATTCTGTGATTCGTCATCTATTTCTGACAAAGCCCCCAGTCTTGGTTCACATCTTCAACCAAAATCTATGGTCATCTCTGCGTTGACCTCCTCATTTGTGCAGTAGAACGGGGGGGGGGGGAACCGCACCATCTCGACCGAGCAGATCTACGTTAAACGTGTTTTACAATTTCCATACAAAATGCCTGGTGTACAATAGCTTTATAATAGGTCCTCATCATAGTCATTTCACCCCCTTCCTTGTCAGTGGAGCCTGGCCCTGCATGTCGTCCCTTTTGTTGTGCACCCTAGCCACCAGTGTTTTGGGGCAGGTGCACCTGCTCTTGTCAAGGGAGGTTCAAAACAAATCCGTTCACTTCAGAAATGCTATTTTTTATTTTTTAATGTTAAAACATGATTGCTTTTGCGTTTGCAGATCCAATGTTGAGTGCATGAGACCTTGTGTGTGTATATAATATGTACAGGGACATGGTCTACAGGCTGTATATACTGTGTGTGTCACATGCATCTCGCACTGTAAATATCGAAACTGCTGGAAAGCCGTCATTTTGATATCTGTAAAAACAAGAAAAAAAAAAAAATAGGAAAAAATGTTTTCTTAAATGTCTTTGTGATGCTGATTTCTGTTTCTCACCCCCTCAGATGCCCAATGTCACTCCTTTCTGCCCAGTATTTCTTTGAGTTAACCCTGTCAGTAAAGGACTAGCCCTGCCTTCTGTTCTCTGTATCATGTAATCTGTCTCCGTATGTAGAATATTTCATGTCTACCTTCATGGTTGCTTATGAAACATCTGAATTTTAGTAAAATATTAAACCCCAAAGTTGCCCGTGCCTTGTTTTTGTCATCGTATCATGAGAAGTTACTTCTCTGTTTTGTGCTGTTTTTATTAGTTCCATTGTGCCAGACATCACCCAGAAAGTTTTAACAAACTGCTGCACATTATTTCTATAGCTGTGGGCTAATCCAACTTGACCCAGTTTTCTTATTTTTGCTCATTTGGAAATTTTTCCAGTGTTTCCAGTGGAAACACATTTAGTCACCGAAAAAGGAGCATAGACTTTGTTGTCCTTTCCACTGTTGTAAACAAGTTGGGATTGATTTACTTATATTGGAGAGTGCAAAATCTAGTGCAGCTCTGCATAGAAACCAATCGCTTCCAGGTTTGTTTTTTTTTTTTTTTGTAAAAGCTTAATTGAACAAGCTGTAGTTAAGGCCTGTACACACGATACAAAAATACCTCTTTCAAAGCGACCGTATAATAAACCGATTGTTAGAACACAGCTTTTGAGAGCTGATCGTGACAATACATGTGAAATTATTTGAGGGGATGAGCACGAAAAATGTTTCTCGTACAATTCTCATTTAAGTACAGTTGTCCTCTGAAAATACAATACCAATACATTACAAATTTTTATTCTGTCCTATGAGAATTTTCGTAACTTTAGTAACCTCTTTATTTTCGATATGAGACTAGCATGCAAAAACTATAACTGGTGATCATTCGTCTGATAATAATAAAGTGTATCAGGCTCGGTTCACACTGAGGCGGCTTCAAAGTCACTCGACTCTAAAGCCGCCCCGCACAGCGTGACTTGCAAAGGACTTCTTCTATAGAAGTCAATGCAAGTTGCTCTGAAGTCACCCCCAAGTAGTGCAGGAAACTTTTTCTAAGTCTGAGCGACTTGAGTCGCTCCGATTAGACCGGTTAAACTGCAATGCATGGAGTGTTATTTGTCAGGTGACTAAGTAGTCTGACAAGTCGCCCTAGTGTGAACCGAGCCTTAGAGGCTGTTTGGCTACCATGCACAGCTGCACCCAATTTTGCACACTCCAGTTTTAGTAAACCAACCCCATAGACACCTATTTTGGGGGAAGGCCAACTAACCTACCCCTTTGTGTGTGTCTGTGTATTTTGTTTTTTTTTTTAAATTTATTTATTACAAGTTTTCTGTATAGCGCTGACAATTTAGCCAGAGCTTTACATACTGTACATTTACATCAGTTCCTACCCTCAAGGAGCTTACAAGCAAAAGTCCACATCATACAAACGAAGGCCAATTTCAGGCAGGATCCAATTAACCCACCAGCATGTTTTTGAAGTGAGGAAACCCACATTGGCACAGGGAGAACATGCAAACTCCCTGTAGCTAGTGTCCTGACCCTGCTTCAAACTGACCATTTTCATGCTGCTAGGCAGAAGTGCTAACCACTTGTGGGAGAAACTAATAGCCAGAGCAGTGGTCTCCAAACGGTGACCCTTTGCTTGCCTTTATCTGGCCATTGGGGCACTATTTCCCCCCCCACTGACACCAACGATGGGGTACTTGTCCTCGTCCTATAAAACACAGTCGCTGTGTAATTTTTTTTTTACTCACTGTCCACCAAGCCTGAGGCATTTCTACTCCCACTTGACATGGTTCAGCTCCATTGAGGTCTGAAGCACAGTATACTGGCCCTTTGTTAAAGTTTGAGGACCTCTCAGCGAGAGTAAAATCGACATGGTGAGAATGTACGAATTCCATGCAGATTCTATCTTTTGATGGAACTGAAAGCAAGACAGCAGCGTTAGGATAGAGCGCAGATGGCTTAAAGGGGTTGTAAACCCTCAAAGTAGCACAGGATCCCCAGAGCGCCAATTAAGGCTGGCCCACACCAGTCAGGGGGAGAGTAGGGCAGGCATACGCAAACCATGGTTCCCAAATCTTTAGGAACTTGGAGTGGGAGTTATTAAGGATACTGGACGTTTAGTTCATTGAGCATCATAGCCATCATACTGTCTCACTCCCTGAAAGGGGACTGTGGGTTTCTTCCAGGTCTGGGCAATCGTGGAAGTTGGATTGGCATGGGTGATTTGCGCAGGAACCCAATACCACCGTAGGATCACTTTATATATCGTCTCTAAGGTGGCAGTGTTAAACGAGCAGTTAGCAATAGCAGACCAGACTCTGTCCCAGTCCACCGGGTCTATCCCAAGTCTTGTTCCCACTGGGTCACATAAGAAGTGAAAGATGATTGACTATTCAGGGATGCATAAAGAGTGGAAATGAGGCGATCCTGGAGAGTGCTGGCAGATCTGTTCGAACGTGGTTTTCTGGAAAGGATAGGTAGAGAGGTATGTTGGAGAGAAGATATCCAATGCTGAAGCATGAGATGGCAAAAGAACTCGGATTACGGGGCGTCATGGGTCTCTCGGAGGGTGGCTCACGTCGGGAACGACCGACCAGAAAGTATCGAACATGTGTAAGGCCATAAGAGGACCACTAAGGGAACTCCTGAGGCTGATCTAGGCCAGGAGGTAACTGGGGGTTATTAGTTATAGGTGATGGAGGTAGGGAGGGAGACATAAGTGAGCTGGAGTATCGCACCAAATTTCATATTTGTTGTATAAGTGGGCTCAAAGTGGTGGGTCGTAGCTTATGTGGAAGCCATAGAAGTGTCTGAATGGAAAGAGGAGCGCAATTGGTGAGCTCCAGAAGCACCCACAGAGGCGTTAAGCAGAGATAGCTAGGAAATCTGGGTAGCTAGGTAATATTTGAAGATGTTTGGGATCCCCCCCCCCCCCCTGCAATTTATGCATCAAAAGAGTGGCTCTAGGAATTCTGGGGCACTTGATGGCCCAGATGAAGCGCCAATTCCTACTCTGGATTAAACTGAGATATTGTGAAGGCACCTGGATGGGGAGAGGAAAATATACAAAAGTTTGGGCAAGACTGTAATTTTTACTGAGTTGATACGACCTATCCAAGATATGTGGGAACTGCCCGGACGGCATAAGGGCAGACTGCGAACGAAGCAGTGGATAATAATTGGTGCTAAAAAAACAAACAAAAAAAAAAAGCGCTGCTAATCAATAGATGTGTGTACCCAAAAGGTTTTTAGTGTATGACTAAATAATTACACAATCAAATATACAATAATTTGTACCCAAAAATGAAATAAAATAAAATTTTGCAAGCTGAAATGCTAAATGGTGATTCACCCCACCATCCAGCTCAATAATACAACAATAAAGTGCAGGGCAAAACACTAATACTTTAAATAGTGCATGTGCGGACCACTAAAGTCCACAAACAACTAATTAAGTCCAAAAGATATGTATAACTATGAATAAAGAACTTCTCCAGAAATTCTTCACCACCACTGTGTCGTCTAAAACAAGTAACTTCAGTGCTCTCCCATCACCAGGTGAATTGAATGGGTAACTCGCTTATCTCTTTAATAATTGTCGCTGTATAACAACCAAAAACAGATCCTCAGTCCCTCCGTTCAATAGAGAGGCTGTCTCCTTACTCCTCCTCTGGCTTCTGCTCTCATGCAGTCACATGCAAACATGGTGTACTTCTGCATAAAGATTTTTATTAGCCCCCAATCAAGGTAACGCCGAGTTCAAAAATGAACACAGCATGAGATATAATACTTGTCGTCCACCACCTAGGGCAGCGAGTGGCGTGATGTTAGATTTTTAAGTCAGCGAGAATCGTTTTGGAGTTATGAGACTGGGGTTTTAAAGCTGAGGGGCCTGAACATGGACTTCGATTTGAACTTCTTTTTTTTTTTTTTTTTTAATTTACAGAATGATTAGTTATGTAATACTGAATGGGGTATTCACTGTCTATTTTAATTTAAGAAATTTTTATTTATTTTAATAAACGGGAATAGACTTGTCTTTTTAGGTGATTTTCATACTCCTTTCAAAAATAATGTAAGATAACAAATATTAAATTTATGATCTTAAATTTTATCTCAGATACGCGTATGTATTATATTTTATTTTTATTAGCTGGTTGTTTATATTAATTGCAGTTATAAATATGAGGTATTCTGAGCCTCAGTTTATTAGGTGGCTATGTTTATGAATTACATTTTATAAATATGATGAATTGTAGGCTCCTGCGACTCCACGTTCATAAGGCTTTTTGAGATAAGTATGGGTTTGTTTAAAGTGGTTGTTAAGCCACTATGTTCTCTTTTATACCATACCATCTGTTATATAATGCTATGTGCCCCAGTGCCCGTGCGCTATAAAAAATAAACAAATAAAAATATAAAAAATATATCTCTCCTGGCGCTCACGTGACTCATCGACTCTCTCCTCTCCCGGCTGACAGCTATAGCTGGAGGGGCCGAGAACTCCCGCTGACGTCAGCCAGGGAGGAGGGGAGAAGAGGAGCAGAGGGCCTAGGAGTCATGTGAGTGCCGGAAGACGCTCTTAAGTAAGGTACAAATTTACTTTTTTTTTTTCATTTTTTTTTTATAGCACTGGGAAACAGCAATATATAACAGAAGGGATGATATAAAGATAATATCGTTCTGATTGCAGCAGGAGGGGAGTGGACAGAGCTGATGGGCAGGGAGGGAAGGTGGGAGAGGAGGGGGGAGGATGTAAACTGACCATGGTGTCAGGGCTCAGCAGCCATGATAAGCCATGGTCAGTTTACACTGGGGGAGGGCATAGACAGTCAGGCAGGATCGGACAGGTTTTTTAGTTTTATACAGGGGGCCAAATTGCACAGCACAAGCACTGTGCTGTATAACATGCTTTAATGGAACAGAATCTATTTAGGGTAACAAACACTTTAATTTTATTAGGAAAGGGTTAATATATGAACACGGGTAGAGGTATTAGTTTAGGATTGGGGATTACTGGACTTGCAGGGGGGCGGTATGTGTATTGCAATACTTGGCATGGATGTTTTCTCGGCTGCTGACATGTCTCCAGGAGATTGATGGGAATGCTTCCTTCAGCATGCATATCCGGTCCCTGAATGTATACTTGTTGTCATGATTACCATTGGGAGTTCTATACAGAGGCTCGAATGGGCCCGGCTCCCCGCCTACTGAAGAAGTCCAATCACAGGGCACAATGCGTATAGGAGGGAGAGTCGAGCCTGTGACTTCACGCCATTCGCCAGCTGAGGTGGTGAGCTGGTGGAGGACGAGTATTAAATCTCATGCGGTGTTCATTTTTGAACTCTGTAAGTGTTACCTTGATTGGGGGGCTAATAAAATACTTATGCAGAAGTACACCATGTTTGCATGTGACTCTGTATGAAAGCGGGAGCCAGAGAGGAGGAGTAAGGAGACAGCCTCTCTATTGAACGGAGGGACCGAGGAGCTGTCTTTGGTTAACATACAGTGGCAATTATTAAAGAGATAAGTGAGTTACCTATTGTTGGGAGGTGAGCATTCAATTCACCTGGTGATGGAAGAGCACTGAAGTTGCTTGTTTTAGAAGACACAGTGGTGCTGAAGAATTTCTGGAGAAGTTCTTTATAGTTGTACATATATTTTGGACTTAGGGCGGGTTCACATTGGTAAGACACGACTGTTTGTACGACTGACATCCTACTTTGCCCTGCGACATCGGTCCTACTTCCATCCCACTTGAATGAACAAGATAAGATTTTGAGATCGTCTGACTTGTCCTTTGACCAATCAAAACAATCCCAGAGTGACTTAAATTCCTTTTTACAGCTGCTGTAATTGCCATGTCAGATGTTGCAAGTCAGATTGTTAGGACAAGGATCCGACTTCAATGATATTCAATGGGCTGAAGTAGGACCAAAGTAGTGCAGGAACCTTTTTCAAAGTGAGACCAGTTAGGACGGCTCTCATAGGGAGTCATTGATTTACACACGTCATGTGGGATGTGCTTCTAAAGTCGGAGTGTATGTCGTACCAGTGTGAACCCAGCCTCAATCAGTTGTTTATAGACTTTAAAATTATAATATCATAATGTGCATAAAGTATAAGTCTGATGCGCTGCACTTTGTTGTATTATTGAGTGGATAATATTTGGCAGCAATCAAAGAATAGTAAGTAGTGGTCAATCGGATGCCAAGATATTCAATGGAACAATGGAAGAAGATGCCCAGCGGAAGGGAAAGTAGGACTGCAATAGAGCGACCAGATCAGACATACTATTTTCACACTGGTCCTCCTCCTGGCCAATCAAGAAGCGGGTCGTGTGACCCGTCACTGATTGGCTGAAAGGACAATCCTATTGGACGCCTAGGGGGAGGAGAGAGGAGATGCACGGCAGAAGCTGCTAAGATGTAGAGGAGGCGGCGATACCCCATCTATGTTCCGGGCGGGTAAGTGCTGGACGACCGACTGCGAGACCTGGATGGGTGGGTTCGCAAGTGACGAGTGACCCAATGGAGGGGGGGTACCACCGGCCGCCCGTTGGGGGGAGGTTGTTTGCCATCGCCATCCCCAGAAAAAACTAGTAGGTTCTTCTGTATATCTGGACCAATAGTTAAGGGATAAAGAAGAAGTAGCTATGACTAAGGCTGGGATGGGATTTTCTGAACACATAAGCTGATTGTTTGTTTTGTTTGTTTTTAGGATTTTGTACTTGTGCTGTAATAAAGAATCAAGTGACTGTTGCTTGTGAGTACTAGCTTTCCAATAATGGTCAAATCTGCACTGCGGGAGGTATAGCCATGCACCATGCCACAAAATGGTTTTCAATATTGAGGATGCAGGTGAAACGGTGCTACGTTTTCTGTAGTGGTTAGAGTTGGATATTCTATTTGCATATTAGCCACTTCCTGACCGCGTCGCGTACATTTACTGCAGCACAATGGCACTGCTGCGCGAAAATCCTGAACCTGTACAGGACGTGCTGTCACCGCCAGGGGGCGCTCCCACCACACTCGAGACCGTCGGATTTGTTTCAGAACCAAGCAATCTTTAGGTCCAGGCCAATGATTTATGGCCTGGACCTGCTGATCGGTTCTGGCGAAGTGATGTCATCTCCCCTCATGGAATCCTTTTCCTTCAAGAGAGAGGAGAGAGAACATCTCACAGTAAGTTGCACCAACACTACACTAACACCAGTACATGTAGGTACACTTGTCACCCTCGCCCCCCCCCCCCCCCCTAGTTAACCCTTTCACTCCCTGTCAGTGTCACCCAGTGCAGTTGTCAGATTTTTCACTGATCACTGTACTGGTGTCATTTGTGACACTAATTAGCGTTAGTGGTAGGCCCGGGTAGCTTTTGGGTACCCCCCTAACCCCCTAATAAAGGTTTAACCAGTTGATCACCCCCTGTCACCAGTGATCACCATATTAGTTTTACGGGTGACGCTGTTTAGTTAGTTTTTTGTTTTTTTTTATAGCGCCAAGGTACCCGCCCTATATTACCAAAATAAATGTTTAACCTCCTGATCACCCGGTGGGTGATATCAGGTTTTAGCATCAGTCAGGGTCTGTGTCGCCCCAGGCAGCGTCAGATTAGTGCTAACACACACGCACGCACCATACACCTCCCTTAGTAGTAGAGTGTCTGAACGGATCAATATCTGATCAGATCTATACTAGAGTCCCCAGTAGTTTCCGAAAATGCAGTGTTAGCAGGATCAGCCCAGATATCTGCTAGCACCTGACCTGCGTTTAGCCCCTCCGCCTAGCCCACCCAAGTGCAGTATCAATCGATCACTGTCACTTACAAACAAAACACGCATAACTGCAGCATTCGCAGAGTCAGCCCTGATCCTTGCGAACACTAACAGTTTTTCTGGTAGCGTTTTAAGCAGTCGCTGACAGTCAGGTGCTCTTTTTTCCTTTGAGTCTCACTACTGTACATGTAAATTTAGAAGCCACAATGTCCAATCGAAGGTACACTAGTGAAGAGGCCTACACGTTTCTGAGCATGACAGATAGTGAAGAGGAAGTCACTCATCTGTCAGATTTCAGGCTCAGAATACGATCCTGTAGACAGCAGTGGCACCCTGACAGATAGCTCCAACGATGGAGTTGTGGTCCCTGCCAAGGTCAGGCGTACCCAACCCCGTTCTTCTGCTGTTGTTGGGTTGCAAGAACCGCAGGTCCCTCGTATGGAACAGAGAGCCAGTACTAGTGCCACTCATCCTTCTGGTGAACTGGCAAGAACCAGCGGCCTAGTACATCCTGGTAGTAGTCAAACCAGCACTGCAGTATCCCGTAGTGACGTGGGGACTACCATAAGTGCAGTTCAAGCTGGTGAGGTGGCTAGCGCAACTAGTGTCCCGCAGCCACCAAGAAGACAAAGACACAATCCCGTCAATGAACTCTGTTGTCGGGGTGACCCTGAATACGATCGGCTCCGGAAAATTCGGCCCCTCGTAAACCACTTCAACCAACAGTTTGCAGCCTTGTTTACTCCTTATCAAGTTGTCTGCATTGATGAGTCCCTGATTACGTTTTCTGGCCGCTTGTCATTCAAACAGTATGTTCCCAGCAAGCGTGCCAGATACGGGGTCAAGCTGTATAATCTCTGTGCCAGGGCCACAGGCTATACATGTAGTTTTATGGTTTACGAGGGAAGAGATAATCACGTAGAGCCGGAGAACTTGCCAAGATTACATAGGGAGCGCTAGTAAGATTGTGTGGGACTTGGTGTCACCCTTTTTCAGAAAGGGGTACCACTTGTATGTGGACAATTATTACACAAGCGTGCCATTTTTTAGTCACTTGTTTAATCACCAAATTGGCGCATGTGCGGTCTAATCGCCGGGGCTTACCCCAGCGGCTTGTAGATTCCCGTCTTAGGCTGGGGGAGAGAGCCTGCTTAAAATGTAGTAATTTGCTCGCTGTGAAGTGGAGGGATAATAAGAATGTTTTCGTTCTGTCCTCCCTTCACGCAGACACAACGGTCCAAATTCAAACGGCGACTGGTGTTGTGGAGAAACCCCTCTGCGTCCACGAATATAACCTTAATATGGGAGGGGTGGATCTCAATGACCAGTTGATGGCGCTGTATTTAATTGCCCGTAAGGCCAGAGGCTGGTATAATTGGCTCTGCTGAACGCTTATGTGCTATACTAAGCTTCAGGACGAACTGGATCCTTCCTTAAATTCCAGGAAGAGATCATCAAAGCCCTTCGAGTTTCCAGCCGGTGCTGTGGCCCAACTTCCCAATGTAAATGCATTGAGCCGGCTGCATGGGAGGCATTTTCTGTATGTCCTCCCTGGTACCCCTACCAATCGATCACCCCGAAGAAGTTGTAGTGTCTGTAGTGAGCGTGGATTTAGGAGTGACACCCGCTATTGTCCCGCCTGTCCTGACCAACCTGGTCTCGGTGCATCGGTGAATGTTTAGAACGCTACCACACACTAGTGGAGTGTTAGCATAGGGTACAGCACTGTACAGACTAGGGGACACTTACACAGGGACTCCAAAGATGCAATCACATTTTTTAGAGACTCAAACGTGGAACCGTTACAACTACAAATAAAATTGTAAAAAAAAGTATATATATATATATATATATATATATATATATATATATATATATATATATAATAAAGCCCAAAATAGTTGTCATTTTATTCTCGCTCTGATTTATTTATCTTGACAGCAACAGCATTTGCTCTCACGATACATAAATCAACGACTCAATCGCTGTAAGAGGTGATTTCACAAATACAGTTAAAAAAAAAAAGCGCATATATGCCGAAGCATGGGGGAGGGGCGATTTGCCCCTAACATTAGCTTAGCTTTGCATATATTTTTTACTTTTTTTTTTTTTTGGCACAGATTGTTGTTTTATTGAGTTAATGTTTTATTGTTATCATTGTTTTGCTTTTCAAGTATGCAATTCAGCTGCAGCACTGATTTATTTATCTTGACAGCAACAGTGTTTGCTCTCACAATACGTAAATCAGGGACTCCAGCACTGTAGGAGGTGGTTTAAAAAAAAATGGTGTATGCCCATCATTAGAAGTGGGTGGATGCAGGGCTGTATTCTAATGGTGGACATACCCACTGATCAATCTCTTTTTTTTCATTCAGCCCACAGGCTGCATTACATGCCCAACTAGGACCAGCAACGTACTGGTATGTTGCTGGACTTTGAGTGGTTATACCAGAGTGATGCCTGCAGGTTTAGGTATCATCTTCGTATCGTTCTTTGCAGCCAGCGGGCAGCTTTCATTTAAAAGCAATCCTAGTGGCTAATTAGCCGCTAGACTGCTTTTACAAGCAGTGGGAGGGAATGCCCCCCCCCCGCGCTGTCTTCCATGGTTTTCTCGGGCTCTCCTGTCCCACTACGGAACCTGAGAATGCACCTGGTGGTTCCACCAGCTGACCATAGAGCTGATCGAAGACCAGAATGGCTCCAATCATCTCTATGGCCTAAAAAACTGGAAGCTACGAGCATTTCATGACTTTCGTTTCGCCGGATATAAACTGTGCCATTGGGAAATTGGGAAAGCATCTGATCACACCAATCTTGGTGTGGTCAGATGCTTTGAGGGCAGAGGAGAGATCTAGAGTCTAATAGACCCCAATTTAATTTAAAAAAAAAAGTAACTGTCACTACCTATTGCTATCATAAGGGATATTTACATTCCCTGTGATAACAATAAAAATTAAAAGAAAATGAAAGGAACAGCATAAAAATAAAATGGCAAAATAAATCATGAAAAAAAATAAAAGCACGCCTGCCCCCCTGTGCTTGCGCGCAATGGCGAATGCAAGTGTCGGTCTGGTGTCAAATGTAAACAGCAATTTAATCATGCATGTGAGGTATTACCGCGTCAGATTGAGGGCAGTAATTTTAGCAGTAGACCTCCTCTGTAAATTTAAAGTGGTAACCTGTAAAGGCTTTTAAAAATGTATGTAGTTTGTTGCTGCTGCACGGTTTAACCGGTTTCCGACCGGCTCCTGTACATTTACGTCGGCAGACTGGCACGGCTGCGCAAGGTAACGTACCCGTACGTTACTTTGAATTTGCCACCGTGTGCGTGCGCCGCCGGCGAGCTCCGTGAGTCGGGTCGCGGGTCCCCGGACTCGATCGCCGCGGGGATACCCGCGATCGCCTCACGGAGAGGACGAATGAGGAGATGCTGATGTAAACAGCATCTTCCCGTTCTGCCTAGTGACCGTGTCACTGGATCTCTGCTCCCTGTCATCGGAGCAGAGATCAATGACGTTGCATACACAGCCCATCCCCCCCTACAGTTAGTAATCATTCCCAGTACTGATTTAACCCCTCCCCGCCCCCTAGTGGTTAACCCCTTCACTGACAGTGTCATTTATACAGCAATCAATGCATTTTTATAGCACTGATTGCTGTATAAATGACGATGGTCCCAAAAATGTGTCAAAAATGTCCGATGTGTCCGCCATAACGTCGCAGTCACAATAAAAATCGCTGATTGCCGCCATTACTAGTAAAAAAAAAAAAATATTAATAAAAATGCCATAAAACTATCCCCTATTTTGTAAACGTTATAAATTTTGTGCAAACAAATCAATAAACACTTATTGCGATTTTTTTTTTTTTTTTTAACAAAAATATGTAGAAGAATACATATCGGCCTAAACTGAGGAAAAAAAAATTTTTATATATTTTTTTGGGGATATTTATTATAGCAAAATGTAAAAAATAATGCGTTTTTTGTTTTTTGTTTTTTTTTTGTTTTTTGTTTTTTTTTCAAAATTGTTGCCATTTTTTTGGTTATAGCGCTAAAAATCGCAGAGATGATCAAATACCACCAAAAGAAAGCTCTATTTGTGGAAAAAAAAAGGACGCCAATTTTGTTTTGGAGCCACGTTGCACGACTGCGCAATTGTCAGTTAAAGCGACGCAGTGCTGAATCGCAAAACGTGCTCTGGTCAGGAAGGGGGTAAATCCTTCCGGGGCTGAAGTGGTTAAAGCATGTCGTGTTTGGTATCTATCTACTTGGCATAAGATCATTTTTTTTATATTGTATATATATATTTTTATATTGTGTAATATAGTGTGTTTTAGTGCATTAAAATTAAAAAAAAAAAAAAAAAAATTTCCAAAAAATTGCATTTGAAAAATTGCACAAATGCTGTGTGAAAAAAAAAATTGCAACACCCACCATTTTATTCTGCAGGGCCTTTGCTTTAAAAAAATATATATAATGTTTGGGGGTTCAAAGTAATTTTCTAGCCAAAGAAAAGTATTTTTTCATGTAAACAAAAAGTGTCAGAAAGGGCTTTGTCTTTGTCAAGTGGTTAGAAGAGTGGGTGATGTGTGACATAAGCTTCTAAATGTTGTGCATAAAATACCAGGGCAGTTCAAAACCCCCCCAAATGACCCCATTTTGGAAAGTAGACACCCCAAGCTATTTTCTGATAGGCATGTTGAGTGCATGGAATATTTTATATTTTGCCACAAGTTTCGGGAAAATTGCAATACTTTTTTTTTTTTTTTTTTTTCACAAAGTTGTCACTAAATGATATATTGCTCAGGCCATGGGCATATGTGGAATTACACCCCAAAATACATTCTGCTGCTTCTCCTGAGTACGGGAATACCACATGTGTGAGACTTATTGGCAGTATAAAATATTATAAAATAAAATATTCCATGGACTCAACATGCCTATCAGCAAATAGCCCGGGGTGTCTACTTTCCAAACAGGGGTCATTTGGGGGGTTTTGACCTGCCCTGGTATTTTATGCACAACATTTAGAAGCTTTTTTTTTTTTTCTACCCCAGATATGTGGCTGAATACATTTTGGTCTAAATGTATGACTTAAATTGAGTTTGTAATATATATATATATATATATATATATATATAAAAGTAGAAAAAAATATATATTTTTTTTTTTTCAAAATTTTCAGTCTTTTTTCATTTATATCACAAAAAATAAAAACCGCAGAGGTGGTCAAATACCACCAACAGAAAGCTCTACTTGTGGGGGAAAAAAGGACACAAATTTTGTTTGGGTACAGCATTGCATGACTGCGCAATTACAAGTTAAAGCAGCCAAATTGTAAAAAGTGCTCTGATCAGGAAGGGGGTAAAACTGTCCGGGGCTGAAGTGGTTAAAGAACACGACTGGGTTTATCTAGATTATTTAAATGATTTGACCTGACCAACAGTAGGTCAGTTAAGGAAGGAAGAGGGCTGACAGATTAAAGGAGGCATAGCAGAAGCAGCCATACTCTCTCTCCCTTACCATACATCCCAAGATTTTGCTCTTTCCTACATATCACTTTCTGCACATCCCAACATTCTGCTCCCTCCTAGATATCCCTCCATTCCAATACATCCCAACATTCTGCTCCCTCCTAGATATCCCTCTATTCCAATACATCCCAACATTCTGCTCTCTCCTAGATATCCCCCCATTACAATACATCCCAACCTTCTGCTCTCTCCTAGATACCCCCCATTTTAATACATCCCAACATTCTGCTCTCTCCTAGATATCCCCCCATTCCAATACATCCCAACATTCTGCTTTCTCCTAGATATCCCCCCCTCCATTCCAATACATCCCAACATTCTGCTCTCTCCTAGATACCCCCCCCCCCCATTCCAATACATCCCAACATTCTGCTCTCTCCTAGATATCCCCCCCCCCCATTCCAATACATCCCAACATTCTGCTCTCTCCTAGATATCCCCCCCCCATTCCAATACATCCCAACATTCTGCTCTCTCCTAGAGATCCCCCCCCCCCCCATTCCAATACATCCCAACATTCTGCTCTCTCCTAGATATCCCCCCCCCATTCCAATACATCCCAACATTCTGCTCTCTCCTAGATACCCCCCCCCCCCCCATTCCAATACATCCCAACATTCTGCTCTCTCCTAGATATCCCCCCCCCCATTCCAATACATCCCAACATTCTGCTCTCTCCTAGATATCCCCCCCCCCCCATTCCAATACATCCCAACATTCTGCTCTCTCCTAGATACCACCCCCATTCCAATACATCCCAACATTCTGCTCTCTCCTAGATATCCCCCCCCCCATTCCAATACATCCCAACATTCTGCTATCTCCTAGATATCCCCCCCCCCCCCCATTCCAATACATCCCAACATTCTGCTATCTCCTAGATATCCCTCCATTCCAATACATCCCAACATTCTGCTCTCTCCTAGATATCCCTCCATTCCAATACATCCCAACATTCTGCTTTCTCCTAGATATCCCCCCCTCCATTCCAATACATCCCAACATTCTGCTCTCTCCTAGATACCCCCCCCCCCCCATTCCAATACATCCCAACATTCTGCTCTCTCCTAGATATCCCCCCCCCCCCCCCATTCCAATACATCCCAACATTCTGCTCTCTCCTAGATATCCCCCCCCCCATTCCAATACATCCCAACATTCTGCTCTCTCCTAGATATCCCCCCCCCCCCCATTCCAATACATCCCAACATTCTGCTCTCTCCTAGATATCCCCCCCCCATTCCAATACATCCCAACATTCTGCTCTCTCCTAGATACCCCCCCCCCCCCCCCCATTCCAATACATCCCAACATTCTGCTCTCTCCTAGATATCCCCCCCCCCCATTCCAATACATCCCAACATTCTGCTCTCTCCTAGATATCCCCCCCCCCCCATTCCAATACATCCCAACATTCTGCTCTCTCCTAGATACCACCCCCATTCCAATACATCCCAACATTCTGCTCTCTCCTAGATATCCCCCCCCCCATTCCAATACATCCCAACATTCTGCTATCTCCTAGATATCCCCCCCCCCCCCCCATTCCAATACATCCCAACATTCTGCTATCTCCTAGATATCCCTCCATTCCAATACATCCCAACATTCTGCTCTCTCCTAGATATCCCTCCATTCCAATACATCCCAACATTCTGCTCTCTCCTAGATATCCCTCCATTCCAATACATCCCAACATTCTGCTCTCTCCTAGATGTCCCTCCATTCCATTACATCCCAACATTCTGCTCTCTCCTACATGTCCCTCCATTCCAATACATCCCAACTTTCTGCTCTCTCCTACATGTCCCTCCATTCCAATACATCCCAACATTCTGCTCTCTCCTAGATATCCCTCCATTCCAATACATCCCAACATTCTGCTCTCTCCTAGATATCCCTCCATTCCAATACATCCCAACATTCTGCTCTCTCCTAGATATCCCTCCATTCCAATACATCCCAACATTCTGCTCTCTCCTAGATATCCCGCCATTACAATACATCCCAACATTCTGCTCTCAACTTCATATTTCTTATCATTCATCCCAACATTGTGCTCTCTTCCAGATATCTCTTGCCATGCATTACAACATACTGCTCTCTTCCAGATGTCCCCCCCCCTTTTTTTTTAATGAGATAGTTTTTATTGAAAAGATTTTTTTGCCAACATACAAAACAAAGAGTTGAGAGGTCATACACATATACAAAAGTATATAAAGCAAGCATTATAATTGGAACATTATAATATGCAATAAAATAATACATAAAGGACTGTCTTGTGATCATTTCTAGTATCCTGTATGCTTTGCATGATTCAGAATGGAGAACCAGAAAGTAGGCTTCTGTATAACTCTGAGTGTATGCATAACATATACGTGCGCCTCCATCTCTCCTCTTCCCTTATCCCTGTTCCCAAAAAAACAAAACGGACCAGGGAGCAGGAAAAAGGACCCTTACAACCCCTGAGACAGGGTGTGTACCACAATAAATAAAACATGTACCTGAGAACCGATTAGCAAAACGACAAATAAAATCTCAAACAAATAACCTCTGCATGTCAAGTTACCTAAAGGATATGATTATAGCTCTTAGTGAAGCGGGGGAGACCATCAAGAGTTCGTAACCTATCTAGGTTAGAACATTTCTCAAATAACAGTATTACGTCAAGTTAGAGGATGTTCTTCCACCAAGAAATGTATTATTATTTGAATCTTGTATTAGTTGCAATGGAGCCAGTCCCGGAGTATTCAACCAGGCATTTCAAATACCTTCAAATTTTGTTGGACTTGCCCTGTGTTTGAAGGCTAGTTTCTCCTGCAGGAGAGCCAAATTAATTGCAGTAATCCATTCTTTGTGTGTGTGTGTGTGTGTGTGGTGGTGGTGGTGGTGGTGGTGGTGGTGCTGGGGGTGGGGGGCATGTAGATGATGATGATACCAGTTGCGTAAGTATCATAGGGTTAACCAACTACCAAGTAGATGACTTAGATTGGGAAGAAATGGCGTGTTGTAAATCAGATATCCCTTTACATCCCATCTCTCTAACATACTCCTTCCTGTATATCCCAATATTCTGCTATCTCTAACATATTCCTTCCTGTATAATACATTATTTTGCTCTTTCTAACAAATCATCGCTATGTCTGGGGCAAACCCAACACATCATATCACCCAAAGAACACCATCCCCACAGTGAAACATGGTGGTGGCAGCATCATGCTGTGGGGATGTTCTTCAGTAGTCGGGACTGGGAAACTGGTCAGAGTTGAGGGAAAGATGGACGGTGCTAAATACAGGGATATTCTTGAGCAAAACCTGTACCACTCTGTGTGTGATTTGAGGCTAGGACGGAGGTTCACCTTCCAGCAGGACAATGACCCCAAACACACTGCTAAAGCAACACTTGAGTGGTTTAAAGGGAAACATGTAAATGTGTTGCAATGGCCTAGTCAAAGCCCAGACCTCAATCCAATAGAAAACCTGTGGTCAGATTGAAAGATTGCTGTTCACAAGCGCAAACCATCCAACTTGAAGGAGCTGGAGTAGTTTTGCAAGGAGGAATGGGCAAAAATCCCAGTGGTAAGATGTGGCAAGCTCATAGAGACTTATCCGAAGCGACTTGGAGCTGTGATAGCCGCAAAAGCTGGCTCTACAAAGTATTGACTTTAGGGGGGTGAATAGTTATGCACATTGACTTTTTCTTTTATTTTGTCCTATTTGTTGTTTGCTTCACAATAAAAATAAAAACATCTTCAAAGTTGTGGGCATGTTCTGTAAATTTAAATGATGCAAATCCTCAAACAATCCATGTTAATTCCAGGTTGTGAGGCAACAAAACCCGAAAATTGCCAAGGTGGGTGAATACTTTTTTGCAGGGCACTGTACAGTATATCCCGATGTTCTGCTCTCTACTAGATATCTCTTCCCATACATACCAACATTCTGCTATCTCTCCAGATATTCCTTCTTTTGCATCCCAACATTTTGCTTTTTCCAACACATCCCTTTCTGAAAGTCTCAACATTCTGCTATATCCTAAATATTCCCTTCTGTGGATCCAAACATTATATTTTCCCCAACCTATCCCTTTCCATAAGTCCCAACATTCTGTTCTCTCCAACATATAACTTCCCATATATCAAGTATTACAACTAAGGGGAGACGTATGGAAACGAGACCAAAGGAGCTGCACACCCCGAAATGATTAATCTAAAGGATTATTTGATTCCCCAGTGGGGCTTTAAAACAGCATGTACAGCATTACGAAAATCATTGATACTTAATATTGTGAAGACAGTTTCTTACACATGCGCAAGGTTCTCGGCGCGCGTGCGAGGTCATGACGTCACGCGCTTTGCGACGGAGATGATGACGGTGGTCGGGACCTATTGGCCTTCCGGGATGCCGAGGGAGCCACACGTGGTCTGCCTTTTGGCGGCCCATACGTCATGATCCTGGGTGGGTGGGGGAGTTTCGCACCTGCATACGATCATCCCATTAGCCTCAGCCTAGATATACAAGAGACTGAATGTTTACAAATCAAACAAAATTCTTATGCAGGCCAGGACAGAGGGCACTTTTTTAAACAACCGCAGTCTGGTTTCTAATATCCAATAAGCTCTATATACTTCATACAACTCATATGGGTTATGACACAGCACAAGGTAAACTATCACTTTTTTTGAATCACATGATCTTATTTCACACATCACATTATTCATATACTGTCACATTTGGTTGGCTTTCATTCATTCCACACTTTTATTTTTCGCTTCTGTGTTTGTTCTTGTTTTTGTTTCTCACTTTTCACGTTTTGCCAACATTTGGTTGATTACACTATGCCTTTCATCGCATCATGCACTTCCTCAGTGATTTTATCATTTTATCCACAGTACACATTCTTACACATACACTGGGCACTTCCCGTGCACCATATTGTGTTTGGTAGTAATACCAATTTATTTGGACCATTCACTTATTTTTGTTTTTTACATTCTCATTTTAATTTTTACACTTTTATTTCATGTGACGCAATTAACCTCTTAAAATATGTACACATTTTCAGTCTCATCATATAACCAGAAACTAGGGTTGTCCCGATACCGATACTAGTATCGGTATCGGCACCGATACCAAGCATTTGCCCAAGTACTTGTACTCGGGCAAATGCTCCCGATGCTTCCCCCGATACCTGGAAGACAGCTGTGATCGACGGGTGGGGGAGTTACAAGATTCTCCCCCAGCGGCTTTCACCAGCTTTAGTGACATACAGCTGTGATCGCTCACAGCTGACTGTCACTGCATCCTCCTCCGTGCCCCCTCCATTCCTCTGTGCCTCTCCGCTGTCCTCTTCGTTCTTCTCTCCTTATCTGTCCCCCTCCGTTCTGCTCTCCTTATCTGTCCCCCTCCGTTCTGCTCTCCTTATCTGTCCCCTTCGTTCTCCCCCTCCGTTCCTCCGTCCCCCTCCTCCTTCCTTTGTGTATGGAGAGAGTCAGCTGACTCTGTCCATTCACATAACTGAAACATTGTAATCTCCTGTGATTTGATGTGTCAGTTTATGAATGGAGAGGAGCCGCTGTCTTCTCTCCATTGATTCTCAGTGCAGCTGACGCTGCAGAGAAAGGGACTGGGGAATCTCTATCCTCTGTCTCTTTCTCTGTCTCAAGGGGGAGATATCAGAGGTCTGTTAAGACCCCTGATATCTCACCAAAGCCCCCCAAAAGGGCTGATTAAAAAAAACTAAAAAAAAACAAAGAATAAAAAAATATTATTGGAAAAAATAAAAATTGTAAAAAAAAAACACACACACATACAACGTTCACCCCCCCCCCCCCCCCCCCAAAAAAATAGCAAAAAAAAAACACTGTCACATGACATTAAAAAAAAAGTATCGGTAAACGGTATCGGCGAGTACTTGAAAAAAAGTATCGGTACTTGTACTCGGTCCTAAAAAAGTGGTATCGGGACAACCCTACCAGAAACACATATTTACAATGATGACTTAAATACTAGTTTACTACTTTATTAATGGCCATCAATGGGTGTTTGTTGCAGGTGTGCACTCCTTCGCCCCCCGGGGGGGGGGGGGTTTATTAGTGTAGTTCCTTGCAAGCTTCTTGGGGCTGGCTCCCCCCCCCCGTCTGGGGAGGTGGGGACGGCCTGCGCATCACTCGGACTCCTCAATGGCTCCTACTATTTCAAATTAGAAACATCTACTTCATCCTTAACAGTAAAACTCACCATCATGATTTATTTAATGTGACACTTCCCTAAAAAAAATCTTTATAACTCTGAATATTTGTACTATTTTATAGATTCAAATGTGCCCCCCTGAAGAGACCGCATCTAGGTCGAAACGCGTCGGGGCTTCTGTATTTTACAACACCATGTAATGTAATGATGTGTTAATGTATTTTTACCATTTTATGGAATATGAACTTATTATTGGATCAGACTTTATATGTACATACTGCATTTAAGCATATGATTTTATTGGACACTTTGTCAATAAACTGTCTTCACAATATTAAGTATCAATGATTTTCGTAATGCTGCACATGCTGTTTTAAAGCCCCACTGGGGAATCAAATAATCCTTTAGATATATCAAGTATTTTTTTTTACTCAGATATCCATTCCTGTACATTTCAACATTCTGCTCTTTCCTAAATATCTCTTCCTGTATATTCCTACATTCTGATCTTTCTTGGATATCTTTTTCCAGAAGATCCCAACATTCTACTTTATCCTAGACATCTCTTCCAGTAAATTCCAACTTTCTGCTCTCTCCTAAATGTACCTTTCCATACATTCCAATAT
Organism: Lithobates clamitans; assembly: GCA_037952925.1. Taxonomy (NCBI): domain Eukaryota; kingdom Metazoa; phylum Chordata; class Amphibia; order Anura; family Ranidae; genus Lithobates; species Lithobates clamitans. Next base: position 34,522 of record JBBGZY010002560.1, on the reverse strand, counting down.
TCTGCTCTTTACTAGATATCCCCTCCCATACATCCTAACATTCTGCTCTTTACCACATATCCCTTCCCATACATTCCAACATACTACTCTCTTCCAGGTATACCTTCCTTTACATCCTACATTTTGATCTCCCTTAGATATCTCTTCCAGTAGATCCCAGCATTCTACTTTCTCCTAGATACCCCTTCCTGCACATTCCGACATTCTGCTCTATCCTTTCCATACATGCCAACATTGTGCTTTCTCTTAGATATACCTTTTCATATATATCCTAAAATTCTGTTTTATTCTACATATTCCTCCCGTACATCCCCTGATTCTAAAGTGTTTTTCTTCACAATCCTTTTTGTATACTCAAAAGTCAATCACTTTCCTACCACCAACATATCTTTAACCAAAAATCTCAACAGATTTTTTTTACTCCCTACAACGCCATTATGCCCTGCCATGCACACATCCACTGCAATAATCTACATTACTATTTGACATCCACTTACTGATCCTGACTGTCTTATTATTTTACTCCATTTCCTTTTTTTCTTACACCCTTACATTCTACTGTTTTTCTCACCAACTCTGTATCCTTTCCCATACATCCAAACTTTTCCCCCAACATCTCTACAAATACATACATGTTCCAGTGCACTCTGATAACTTGTGTCTCTTCCCACCTTCTCACCCTATTCCTTTACTTGTCAACATTTTCTTCTTCTCAACATACTGCTGTCCCCACTTTTCAATATCTTGTATCTCCAACACCTTCCTTCTTCCATATCTTTGTTATATGCCCCATACACTCACATTCACCTCGCCCTCCTCTTCTCTCTTCTGTACATGCCAAATTCCAATATCCCTTCCTGATGGCCTCCCATTCACCCCACCATCTTCCTACCTCTTTCTGTACACCCTGACAGTCTCCTATTCACCTCACCATCTTCGTATCCCTTCCTGTACATCTTATCAACCTTTGATGTAACTCACCATCTATCTCGTTCTACACTCCAATCTCCAGCTCTACACTCCAATATCTCTTTCTGTACACCCTGACAATCTTCCATTCACCTCCTCACCTTCTTATGTCTTTCTCTACCACCCAACATTTCAGTATGTTTCTTTCACAACCCAATATTCCAGTATCTCTTCTGGTACACCCTTCCATTCACCTCACTTTATCCCTGCGCCTTGCTTTACACCCCAACATTCCAATATTTTTTGCTGGTACACCCTGATACTCTTCCATCATCATCATCCCATGTCTTCCCTACACTCCAACATTTTTTTTACCTTTTCCTCTACACTCCAACATGCCAATATCTCTTCTGGTACACCATGATAACTATCCATTCACCTCATCATCTTCTCATGTTTTCCTCTACACCCTAACATTCCAGTATATCTTTTGGTGTACCCTGACAATCTTCCATTCACCTCACCATCTTCCCATGTCTTCATGTACACTCCAACATTTCACTATCTCTTCCTCTACACCCCAACATTCCAATATCTTTCTGGAACACCCTGACAACTATCCATTCACCTCGCCATCTTCTCAAGTCTTCCTCTACACCCCAACATTCCAATATCTCTTCTGGAACACCCCAACTACACCATGACAACTTTTAATTCACCTTACCATCTTCCCGTGTCTTCCTCTACACCCCTGTAGGTAGGTCCCTACCAATGTTCTATCTCGTGTGTTACTGTTGCACTGTTTTATTGGTGAAAATATGTTGTAGGGAAATCTTGTCTATTTGGCTGCTCGGAAGCCAGGAAGGGGTTTAATGTGCAGACTCCTGGGTGTTCATGGCTCTGCCACCTTGTGGAGGGCTATAAATACAAGAGGAGGCAACCTAAATGGGAAAGTAAAAGGAAGACTGCAGCCACCTGTAACTCTATTCTTGGAGGCTCCCCTTGGTGGGTACCCAGTCAGGGTTCCAGAGACGGCTTTTATGAACTTTACTGAAAGGACTTTACAATTGAAAGAGCTATGATCTGGACAGCCTGAAGTTAATAAGCGTTAGATTAATGTATGAAAGAAATGGTGAAAGACTGTTGAAATTATTTTTTTATCTGCAAGGAATTCTTAAGTAAATGTTCTAAAATATGCTATATTGAAGAGGCTATATTGCTGTTGCTAAGGACAACTGGAGTGATGTTGGGTGCTAAAGCAGACAGCCAGCAGGAACTAGTGGTGACCTGGCAAGTGTGGCAGACGTGGCCTATTAGTGAGGGGGTTTGTGAGCTTAACCCCTCCCTAGTATCATAGGGTATCTTATGGACTTATCCTGGAAGGTCACAGTACAGAAGGGGAGAGAGTGAGGGCCCTCAGAACTGAAAAAGCTCAGAAAAATTATCTCTGTGTGTGTGTGTCGGGGAGAAGTCTCATAATGTCACTGGGAGTGAGGTGAGCTGGTTAGTGGGGTACAGGCTCTGTGGTACCTATTGGAATTGCTGCATCCATTGGGAGAAGTACAGTTAGTAGTTACAGAAGTAAATTGTTAATCTCTGAGAAGACACAAATAGGGGGATTTATTAAAACTGGAGCAGCTGTGTATGGTAACCAATCAGCTAACCTTAGCTTGTTCAATTAAGCTTTGGCAATAAAACTTGGAACCTGATTGGCTTCTATGCAGAGCTGCACCAGATTTTGCAAACTTCAGTTTTAGTAAATAACCCCCACAGGGTTAAATGTGTAAATCAAGTCTGCTTGCTTCTAAGAGGGAGTGCCGCCTTAACACTGATTTTACATAACCGCGGCCTCTGCCTGTGAGTTAAGGCATTAGCAAGTTTTGGGCATGTTAAACCCGCCGACACCCCAATATTTCACTATCTCTTTCTCTACACCTCAACATTCCAATATCTCTTAGTGTGCACCCCAACAAATTCACATTCACCTCACCCTCTCCTTAAGTCTTCCTGTACACCCCAGAATTCTAATATCTCTTCTTGTACACCTCAGCATTCAAATATCCCTTTCTTGTACATGCATGTGCTCTTCCATTCACCGCACCATCTTCCTAGTTCTTCCTCTACACTCCAACATTCCAATATCTCTTACTGTGCACCCCATCAGTCTCACATTCACAGCACCATCTTCATAGTTCTTCCTGTACACCCCAGAATTACAGTATCTCTTGCTTTGCACCCCAACAGTCTCACATTCACCTCACCATCTTCTTAAGTCTTCCTGTACACCTCAGCATTCTAATATCCCTTCTTGTAAATGCTTGTGGTCTTCCATTCACAGCACCATCTTCGTAGTTCTTCCTTTACACCTCAACATATCTCTTACTGTGCACCCCAACAGTCTCACATTCACCTCATCATCTTCTTAAGTCTTCTTGTACACCCCAGAATTCTAATATCTCTTTTTGTACACCCCAGCATTCTAATATCTTTTCTTGTAAATGCTTGTAGTCTCCCTATCACAGCACCATCTTCATAGTTCTTCCTGTACACCCCAGAATTCTAATATCTCTTCTTGTACACCTCAGCATTCCAATATCCCTTTCTTGTTCATGCATGTGGTCTTCCATTCACCGCACCATCTTCCTAGTTCTTCCTCTACACTCCAACATTCCAATATCTCTTACTGTGCACCCCATCAGTCTAACATTCACAGCACCATCTTCATAGTTCTTCCTGTACACCCCAGAATTACAATATCTCTTGCTTTGCACCCCAACAGTCTCACATTCACCTCACCATCTTCTTAAGTCTTCCTGTACACCTCAGCATTCTAATATCCCTTCTTGTAAATGCTTGTGGTCTTCCATTCACAGCACCTTCTTAGTTCTTCCTTTACACCTCAACATTCCAATATCTCTTCCTCTACCCACCACCACTCTGCTGCTTCCCCTGGAACCTCAGTATCCCTTCTCATGTACCCCAACAATTTTACTGCCCTTCCCAACACCTCAGTTTCCCTAAATGAATCCCTCACATACTCCTTATTTCTCCACCACCTCCATATTATCAGTATCACTTACTGTGCACCCCAACAGTCTCACATTCACCCGTTCATCTTCCTAAGTCTTCTTGTACACCCCAGAATTCTAATATCTCTTTTTGTACACCCCAGCATTCTAATATCTTTTCTTGTAAATGCTTGCAGTCTCCCATTCACAGCACCATCTTCATAGTTCTTCCTGTACACCCCAGAATTCTAATATCTCTTCTTGTACACTTCAGCATTCCAGTATCCCTTTCTTGTACATGCATGTGGTCTTCTATTCACTGCACCATCTTCCTAGTTCTTCCTCTACACTCCAACATTCCAATATCTCTTATGCTCCGTACACATGGTCGGATTTTCCGACGGAAAATGTGTGATAGGACCTTGTTGTCGGAAATTCCGACTGTGCGTGGACTTTATCACACAATTTCCATTGGAATTTCCGACACACAAAGTTTGAGAGCTTGCTATAAAATTTTCCGACAACAAAATCCGTTTTTGGAAATTCGGATCGTGTGTACACAAATCCGACGCACAAAGTGCCACGTATGCTCAGAGTAAATTAAGAGACGAAAGCTATTGGCTACTGCCCCGTTTACAGTCCCGATGTACGTGTTTTACGTCACCGCGTTCCGAACGATCGGATTTTCCGACAACTTTGTGTGGCCGTGTGTATGCAAGACAAGTTTGAGCCAACATTCGTCTGAGAAAATCCATGGATTTTGTTGTCGGAATGTCCGATCAATGTCCGACCGTGTGTACGGGGCATTACTGTGCACCCCATCAGTCTCACATTCACAGCACCATCTTCATAGTTCTTCCTGTACACCCCAGAATTACAGTATCTCTTGGTTTGCACCCCAACAGTCTCACATTCACCTCACTATCTTCTTAAGTCTTTCTATACACCTCAGCATTCTAATATCCCTTCTTGTAAATGCTTGCGGTCTTCCATTCACAGCACCATCTTCTTAGTTCTTCCTTTACACCTCAACATTCCAATATCTCTTCCTCTACCCACCAGTCTGCTGCTTCCCCTGGAACCCCAGTATCCCTTCTCATGTACCCCAACAATTTTACTGCCCTTCACAACACCTCAGTATCCCTAAACAAATCCCTCACATACTCCTTATTTCTCCACCACCTCCATATTATCAGTTTCCCTAAAACCTGACATATTATTGCTCTTTGCAGCACGTCAGTATCCCTCCTATTGTTTTATTTCTGTCTCCACCTCTCCACCACCTCCGTATCCTTTCCAGAATCATATCTTGATTTTTATTTCTTATGTTCTGAGCCTCCTGCTGTTTCATCTGGGTCAGAATTGTGTTGCTGCACAGCCATCTCCGAGCACCCTGTAGAATTCTCCGCAGCCAAAATGCAGAGATCTCGCTTTGTATTAAGGGTGTTTCCCATTCCGAGGAATGCCCACTCTCTCCTTTTTTTCCTTCAGCAACACTTTATGTGTTTCGTATTGCGTGGGTTAACACAAAATCTCTCCCATGGGACATCCCGGGTCCATGAATAATTCATCGGGCCCAGACATGCCTACATTATGGATGGTTAGTGAGCGAGGGAGATGGAGGTGTAGTGACAGGCGGGTGTGAAGCTAGCAGACTCCAAAGACAGTTCAGAGCAGTAAGTGCAGCGGCGGCGGCTTGGTGGTGCATACACCCAGCATTGCACTGTACGGGGCTCCGTCCTGTGATAGACAATCATGATCAAGAAAGCCAGAGGCGGGCTGAGAGCCGCTGGAAAGCTGCAGTAGATTTTCTTTAAAAGATTTTCATATTCCAATTGTTCTCTTGACATTCGTTTTCGACTGCAGTGACAAGAAAATGCAAAGGAGTAGGATGGAAACGTTTTCTCGAGCAAACAAAATTCTAACTGTGAATGTGGTTTTTGTTCGGGAAAAATTGTACATATTGTAAATGAAACCTGTTAAATATGCCTGGGATTCCATGCAACTAGCAGGTGTGGAGGGAATTTTTTAAGGGATTAGAGTAACATTGAAGAACTCAATGACGAGAAATGACTTTTTCTATGAACAGCAGAACTAACATCTAACTGTGTATGGCCAGTTTAACCCTACACATCTCAGCACCTATTACCAAGGAGGTTCTTCTATACACTGGAAGATAATGTAATATTTACAGAACAAGAGAAGTGGTACTGTGCAGAGTCCATACATACAGAATAAGAACAGATACTGAGAATTACACCCAGCATACAGGACAGGAGAAGTGGTGCTGTGCAGGGTCCATATATACAGAATAAGAACAGATACCGAGAATTACACCCGGCATATAGGAAAGGAGTAGTACTGTGCAGAGTTCTTACATACAGAATAAGAACAGATATTGAGAATTACACCCAGGACAAGAGAAGTTGTATTGTGCAGAGTCTCTCTCGCTCTCTCGCTCTCTCTCTCTCTCTATATATATATATATATATATATATATATATATATATATACACACAGAATAAGAACAGATACCGAGAATTGCATTCAGCATACAGGACAAGAGAAGTGGTACTGTGCAGAGTCCATACATACAGAATAAGAACAGATATTGAGAATTACACCCAGGACAAGAGAAGTGGTACTGTGCATTGCTTTCATGATAAGCATGCTGGTGAAGAATTATAGAAAATCTGGGAAGAGAGCGCAAGTGTGCATCTTTTTTTACATACACTGTATACTATATATAGAACATGGAGAACAGAGAAATCTGTTGCTCATCTCCTAGCAGATAATATGAGCCTAGCTGTCATTACTGCATTAAGTTTATTTTTTGCAGTGGATAATGAAGACATCTTTACTACCCTGTTTCCCCGAAAATAAGACCTAGCGTGATTGTCAGTGATGGCTGCAATATAAGCCCTACCCCCCAAATAAGCCATAGTTAAAGTCCTTGTAGGTTTTATTTTCAGGGTAGGGCTTATTTTCGGGGAAACAGGGTAGGGATTATTTAGGGGGGGGGGGGGGTAGGACTTATATTACAGCCATCACCGACAATCACACTAGGTCTTATTTTCGGGGAAACAGGGTAGTATTCCACTACTCACTTCATACTCATCATCCCATCACCACTCCATCACTCACTGCAGACTTCTCACCCTCCACCATTCCACCAGTCACTCCAGACCCCCCTCAGTTTCTACTGTTCCACTACTTATTCCAAAACTAACTCCCCACTCATACTATTTCACTACTATTCATGTAAATTATTTTCCTTAATACAAACACAGCACTCTCTATTATTCCATTTCCACTACTCACTTGAGTTTTCACCGAACTTATTATTCCACCTCTCACGCCAGACCTACCACTCTCTTCTTTCTACTTCTGATCCCACTCTCCTCATTTGTAACTACTACACTACTCATTCCAGATGCAACTTCCTCTGATTTTACCAAATCCTTAGGCTTTATTATGCCACCACTCACCTCAGCGTCCTCATTTTCTACTATCCCACCTCTCACTCCAGACTCATTACCTTCACCTACTCCACTATTAATTCCAGCTTCCTCACCCTTTATTTGCACACTCTCTACTACCCCAATACTTACTCCAAATCTGCTGCTTACTCCTAAATTGCTTTTTTTACTACTACACTACTTACTCCACGCCCAACATACACTAGTGCTACACTGTTCATTTGAGATTTATCTCTCCCATTCAATATGCTGAAGCGACCTTCAACATCTGAAGCATTTATTTTTCCATTACTTATTCCAGACTTATGATTCTATGATTTCACCACTAACTCCCGATCCCCCCCACCTCTACTATTTCACTGCTAACTTCAGGATTATCGCATCACCCCCTACTTATGCCACTGCCCATTCTGGAGTCCTTACCATCTACTATTCCATCAGTTATTTCAAGATGCTATTCCACTACTCACTCCAGGGTCCTCCTCTTCTACTATTCCAATATTCTTTCCAGACTCATCACCTTTTATCATTCCACCATTCATTCCAAGCTCCTCACCCTGTACTATTCCACTACTCATCTCCAGGGTTCTCATCCTTTACAGTTCCACTATTTTTTCCAGGATCCTCAACATCTAGAATTCCACTGATAATTCCAGGATCCACACCCTTTACTAATTCCACTACTCGCACCAGGATCCTCAACCTCCACTATTCCATTAACCATTCCAGACTCATTAACTTCTACTTTTGCAGTACTTGTTTCAGGATCCTAGCCTTCTACCACTCCACCACTAATTCCAGGATTCTCACCCTTTTTTATGACATTAATCATTCCAGGATCCTCACCCTCTCATATTCCACTATGCATCCCAGATTCCTTACTTTCTACTATTCTACTACTTATTCCATTCTCCTCAACCACTAAAATGACACGTTTTTATTCCAGGCTCCTCACCTTTTACTACTCGTTCCAGTATCCTAAACTTTCTACTATACTACTACTCATTCCAGGATCCTCACCTTTCAATTCTCTACTTATTCCAGCCTCCTCGTCCTCTACTATTCATATACTTACTCCATGCTTCTTACACTTTACTATTCCACTATGCACACCACGGATTCATCTACCTCATTTATTATGCTACCATCAACATCAGCTTCCTGAGCATCTACTTTTCCACTCATTACACTCATCTACTGATTCCAGATTCATCACTTCTTAATGTTCCACTACTTACTCCCTCTGATTCCTGCTGTATTAAAGCGTATTGTATTTGTACTGTCTACCCTGAAGTTGTAAAGCGCTACGTAAACTGTTGGCGCTATATAAATCCTTTATAATTATAATAATAATAATACTCCACACTCATCTCTCTCTAAGCTTGTATTACTCACCATCTGCTCCTCCCCTTCTCAGGCTACTTCCTATTCTCTACTATTACACTCTTCACTCCTGACTCCTCACGCTCCATCTACTATTCCACAACCCACTCCTGCACTATTATTCTCCACTTTTGATTAGGGAGACTTTTTTTATCCAAATCTCATACATATTATTTCAAAGGAAATAATATAGAGCCCTGGTATTTAAAGTGAGTCAGCCGATAATTGTACTGTGTTGGGTCATATGTTGGTGCCTCATGATTTCAGAACAATAATTTTGTAATTGTTACCAAACTTTGCTAAGCTTAGTGGTGGATTAAGGCTCATGAACCACCACCTCTGCAACTTACCGAAGACCAACAGTAGGATGCAGTCAAGGTTGCTCATTTATTAGTCTATAGTCATTGCAGCAGAGCACCACACCCCCACCTAGGCGCCACCCTTGACACCATTCCTGGCACCTGTCAGAGTTGCCTTTCTCAAACCATTATAGGTTTGGATTTAGCCATCAAACATATGAGTATTCTCTAACGTTTGCTACTTGATGCAACAGCCTCATCCACACCTGCCGACATTTATACATATCACAGTCCATCATCTGAGATTTGTACTTTGTAGGTAATATGTTGGCACCTCAACAGTTAAGAAGAAGAATTTGTGATTATTACCAAACTTTGCTTAGCCTACTGGTTTAATAAGGCTCATGAAATGCCACCTTTGCAACTTACGAAAGCACGACGACAGGATATGTTTAAGTTTGCCCAATTATTAGCTTGTAGTGATTGCAGCTCAGCACCAAACCCCCGCCTAGCCATCATTTCCCACACCAGTCCTTCTAGCACCTGTCAGAGGACACAGTCAAGTTTGCCCATTTAGTGGTCTGTAGTAATTGCTGCTGAGCACCATGTCCACGCCTAGGCATCATTTCCACTATACGCTTGGATTTAGCCAACAAAACTTGTGAGTATTCTCTAACTTTTACCATTTGCTGCAACTGCCTCATCCGCACCTGCCAACCTTTATACATAGCACAGTGCATCAGCTGAGATTTGTACTGTGTAGGTACTATGTTGGAACTTCATGAGATAACAATAATGTGTGATTATTACTAAACTTTACTAAGCCTAGTAGTTATTATTTGCGCTTACAGTTACCAATACTCTGCTAGTAGTTTATTAAGGCTCAGGATCAGGAACTGCCACCTCTGCAATTTACCGAAGGTCAACAATAGGATACAGTCAAGTTTTCCATTTGTTGGTCTGTAGTGATTACAGCTGAGCACCACACCCCATCTAGGCACCATCTTCCGCACTTTCACCTGCCAAAGTTAATGCATATAACAGAACATGCTAGGCACCATCCCCCACACCAATCCTTCTAGCACCTGCCAAAGTTGCCTTCCTTAAATCACTATAGGCTTGAATTTAGCCACCAAAAATCATGAGTACTCTCTAACTTTTACTACTTGAGGCAACTGCCTCATCCACACCCGCCAAAGGTTATACATATCACAGCGTATCAGCTAAGATTTGTACTGTGTTAGATAATATGTTGGTGACCCACCATTTGAGGGCAACAATTTGTGATTATTACCAAACTTTGTTAAGCCTAGTAGGGTAATAAGGCTCATGAATTACCATCTCTGCAACGTACCAAAGCATAACAGTAGAACACAGTCAAATTTGCCCCTATATTGGTCTGTAGACATCTCTGCTGAGCACCCTGCACCCACCTAGGCATCATCTCTACTATACTCTTGGATTTAGCCAACAAGACTTGTGAGTGTTCTCTAACTTTTGCTACTTGATGCAGCAACTGTCTCATCCACACCTGTCAAAGTTAATGCATATAACAGAACATGCTAGGCACCATCTCCCACACCAATCCTTCTAGCACCTGCCAAAGTTGCCTTCCTTAAATCACTATAGGCTTGAATTTAGCCACCAAGAATTATGAGTATTCTCTAACTTTTACTACTTAATGCAACTGCCTTATCCACACCCGCCAAAGATTATACATAGTGCAGTGTATCAGCTAAGATTAGTACTGTGTTGGGTAATATGTTGGTGCCCCACAGTTGAAGAACAGCAATTTGTGATTATTACCAAACTTTGTAAAGCCTAGTAGTATAATAAGGCGCGCTTTAAAGGGGCTGCTTCGCTTTCTCCTCTCCACAGCGCGAATACTCATACCTAGACACCGGAATACCGATGTTGATCCTACTATCAAAGAGTGGATGGCTGAGATGGGTCATTTAAGGAGAATGGAAGAAATAACGGCAAACATACATGAATGTTACACTAAGTATATGGAGATATGGTCTCCTTAGATTGAGTTTTTGGGCTATGATTTTCTAGGATCTTTCCTATAAATAGTTTCTACTTCATGACGCGACTCTGAATTAAAGAGTAGCGGCTCCCCAGATAGCTTGCCAGAAAAAATAGATTGATTTGCTTGTGAAATTCTCCTCCCCCCCTTTTTTTTCTCTTTTTATCTGTGTCCTTTGCTATTTTTTTTTTATTGTCTTTTGTTTTGCCTTTGGGTAGGTTCTTGCCCAAGTGAAATAATGGTTACTTAAGTATAGTTGTTTCTGTTGAACAAGTGATAAGATATATTTATATTGATCTTTGAAATATTAGAAAAGATTGTCCTTCTCAAGCTTCATCAGTATTGCGATATTTGGGATCAAGGCGATCCAGACTATGGGCTTTTTGAATGTAACCTTGCAAACTATTTAATACAAATTTATATTTAAAAAAAGTTTAATAAGCCTCATGAACTGCCACCTCTGCAACTTACCTAAGCATAACATTAGAACATAGTCAAGTTTGCCCATTGTCTGTAGTCAATCGCTGCTGAGCACCCTGCCCTCACCTAGATATCATTTCCACTATACGCTTGGATTTAGCCAACAAAACTTGTGAGTATTCTCTAACTTTTACCATTTGCTGCAACTGCCTCATCCACACCTGCCAACCTTTATCATTTCCACTATACTCTTGGATTTAGCCATCAAGACTTGTGAGTATTCTCTACCTTTTACAACTTGATGCAACTGCCTCATTCGCACCGGCCAAAGTTAATTCATATCACAGAGCATCAGTTGAGAGTTGTACTGTGTTGGGTAACATGTTGGTGCCCCAGTTAAGAACAATAATTTGTAATTATTGTCATACTTTACTAAGCCTAGTGGTGTAATAAGGCTCATGAACTGCCACCTCTGCAATTTACATAAGAACAACA
>JBBGZY010002560.1:0-17500 GCA_037952925.1 Lithobates clamitans | reverse complement strand
GAGAATCACATGAAATAATGAAGATGTCATAGGGCAGAGTTATTAGAGGAGCTAAGGGGTGGGGTTACATAGGGTTAGAGGTGGAGCTATCAGTATTGATTATATAGAGGTATGGGAGGAGCTATGGAGAGAAGTTATATGAAGTTAAAGAGGGAGATGTGGGGGAAGTTATATGAAGTAATGGAGGATATGAGAAGTTATATGGAGTTATATAAGGAGCTGTAGGATGCAGTTATATGGGGTAATAGAAGGAACTATGGGGAGGAGTTACATAGAGTTATGGGAAGATCTATAAAAAGGAGTCATATAGAATAATAGAAGGAGAGATGGGGAAGAGTTACAAAGGTGCATAGTTGGAGCTATGGGGAGGAGTTATATGGAGTTATAGGAGGAGCTATGGAAATAAATTATATGTAATTCCAGGGGGAGTGATGGGGAGGAGTTATATAGAGTTATGGGGACATAAAATATATAAGTAGCTATGAGAAGAAGCTTTACATTGAGTAATTAGAGCTATGGGGATGGGCTATATGGAGTTTTAGGGGGAGCTCAGGGGAGGAGTTACATGGAGTTAAAGGGGGAGAAATGGGGTAGGAGTTTTATACAATTATTTGAGGAGCTACAAGGAGGGGTTATGAGGAGGAGTTATAGGAGGAACTATAGAGAGGGATTATTTGGAGTTCTGCAAGGAACTATGGGAAGGTGGGAGGGGGTTGAAGTAATGGGGGAGATATGAAAAAACGTTATATGGACTGATGGGGGCATTATGGAAAGGCGTTATAAGGCGTTGTAATAGGATTACCAAAGCGAAGGAGGTTTATTTATAAGCATAATATGAATGCATTATATCTAAAAACTTACTGCAGGAGGAATCTTGGCAGTATATTATGACAGATGGAGCCTTACAGAGGTGTTATATGGGGTACTGGTACTTCTGGGATGTAGATTTGCAGAGTCAACTTTGGGAATGTTTTTATGGAAATGACGTCTTCTGCCAGCTGGAAATAATTAGGGGAATATTTCAGCAATGTTCTTATTAATAACTGTTGCCTGATCTTAGTTATCCTGTTTATAATACTCTTATTTCTTCTCCTATGGCAGACCCGTCTCTTGCTTTCCTTTTTGGCATCTCTCTTCTGGGCTGACCACCCAGCAACTTTCCCCACCTTTTTCTTAAAACCTTTCCGCTGGCGCCCATACCCATGGCCACACCACCTGCAGACACAGGACCTCCACCCGAGGGGCAGACTACTCCAGAGGCCACAGAGCCTGTCTGCTCCACTACCGTGGTGGTGGAAGAGCCGGAGCCTGTGCCGGAGACCAGTGCTGCAGAAGCAGAGGCAACGGTGACCATCCAGTCCAAATGCTCCTCTTTGAATGACCTCAAAGCCCAGCCAGCTGCCAATGGAGGACCTCGAGCCCCCAGCCTGACTGGCTCAGAGGGAAGACTAGCCCAAGCTGCGTCTAATTCTCCCAGGCCAAGTCTGTGCCGACAAGGGTCTACAGCCACAGCTAGTGTCGCAGAAGCGGAAAAGCCAAGGGACTATCTGCTTATTGCCATCTTGTCGTGCTTCTGCCCCATGTGGCCCGTGAACATTGTTGGCTTCGTGTACTCCATAATGGTAAGTCAGATGTATGTTTTGTCATAGATCTCTTATGTGTCCACTCTGTCAAAGAACTTTGTCCATCTTGTCATAAACCCATCACTTGTCTATCTTATAATAGACCTCTCTCTTGACCATTTTGTCATCAACCACCCATGGGTTCATTTGTCATAAAAACTACACTGTCTTCACAAAGACCTGTCAATTATTTAAATTTGTCATTAATATCCCATGTTTTCATTTTTTCACAGACCCTACAGTACACTTGTCTGTCTTGGCAAGGACCTCTTAGTTGTCCACTTTGTCCTATAGCTCCCGAATAGCCATTTTGTAACAAACCCTTTACTTGGCCGTAATGTCAAGAAGCTCCTAGTTGTCCATTTACCCCCAAATGTCCATTTTGTCATAGATCCTTCACTTGTTATTTCACAGACCTCTTACCTGTCCATTTTGTCATCTTCATCCAGTGTGTCCATTTTCCATAAACCCCTTACCTTTTCACTGTTTCATTAAGTTCTCAAGCTTCCATTTTGTTGTAGACTTCTTAGAATCATCCATTTTCTTGCTTTTACCACCATCATAATAGTTTATTGTCCATATGTCCATACTGGTGCATTCTTACAGTGTTTGCATAGCAATAATTTGCAGGTCTTATGATCAAACCATCAGAAGGTTAGAAAAGGGATGATTGGCCACCTGATGACTCTAGTTCTTACAAATGACTTCTGGCACTGACAGGATCTTCTGTACGTTGGCAACTAGCAATGCACAATCCTTGTATAGGTCACCTATAATGTCATTTCCCTGACAACCCTGGTCTACAAAGATAGAGTTTACTGCAGCTTTTCAGGAGATCACTCCTATGTTGGTGATGAGGATAAACCTGCTGTCATAACAGTTCGTTCTGCACTGTTTCCCATAATTGCCTATACCTCTGACCTGGTAATATGTAGACACATGGCTGTCTTGCAGGAGAACAAAGCTGCAGAAACTATTATGGATGCTACTTCTGCATTCTGTCCCATAATCCTCTATAGCTGGAACTGATCCTGCACCATAGCACAACTTTTGTTGCCTCTGGGCCAAATACAGTCATACTTGGGAGAGAGAGAACTTGCGCCCCCTGTCTGTTACCGAGAAGACAGCAGTATAACATAATAATGGAAAGAGATGCAGTGAGCTGTGCATTATAATAACGGTGTATAATGAAGACGTGTAGTGTTGGGATTGACCAAGCACATATGAATTAAGAGAAAATGATGTACAATTACACAATTGAAAGTTGCTTTATCTATATGTTATATAATCTAAAATGTGCCCATATTTAAATATACAACTCAGTGGGCACTTTAAAATGAATCCAACGTTTTCAAATTTTAGAAAGGGAAAAACAAAAAATGGTATTGATTCCAGTGGTCCAACACATTTCATCCTTCTGACCCATGGTAGGAGAATTATGAATCTGACTGGTTGCTGTTTTCAAAGTGGACACTTTGCTGCAGGTTCCATGAGTCAGCACCAGCCGTGCCGGAGCAGGGAAGCCTCGCCGTGAAATGTGGCTTCTAGCTATGTGCATTGCAGGAAAGGGAGCGTTTGAAAGTAATTATCATTAAGTGCAGAGCTGCAGTGGCTGGGCCATAATAACCCATTCGTGACTCAAGCCATTTAGACCTACACCGCTTGAATTGTGGCTTTATGCTTTTTTTCCTGTGCTCCCCTCCCTCTGCATTTCCCGATCTAACACTCCTGAAGAACTAAAAGTTTCTCAGAGTGTCCTTAATGCTCCAGTAACCCTAATGCCGCGTACACACGAGCGGACTTTACAGCAGACTTTGCCCGGCGGACGGGATTTCGTCGGACAATTCGATCGTGTGTGGGCTCCAGCGGACTTTGTTTTCTCAAAAGTTGGACGGACTTAGATTTGAAACATGTTTCAAATCTATCCGACGGACTCGAGTCCGGTCGAAAAGTCCGCTCGTCTGTATGCTAGTTCGACGGACAAAAAGCCACGCTAGGGCAGCTATTGGCTACTGACTATGAACTTCCTTGTTTTAGTCCGGTGTACGTCATCACGTACGAATTCGACGGACTTTGGTTGATTGTGTGTAGGCAAGTCCATTCATCCAGAAAGTCCGTCGTAAAGTCCGCCGGGCAAAGTCTGCCGTAAAGTCTGCTCGTGTGTACGCGGCATAACACCTAACCTGCGTCCTGCCTGAAACAAACATGTAACACCTAAATAGTGTCTTAACTCCTTACCCCCACCCTTCTTGTAATGGTTATTCTGCCTCTAAAGTCCTCCACGAGCTTCTGAACCTCTCCTCTGCCCTCTCACTTCCCTTTGTTTGAAACAAGCAGTGCATATTAATTGCGGTCATGTGCACTGCTCTATGCACACTACATATCCCATAGACCAGTGGTCTCCAAACTGCAGCCCAGGGGCCAGATGCGTCCCATTGCTTGCTTTTATCTGGCCCTTGGGGCACTATTTCATCCACTGTTACCAACAATGGGGCATAATTCCCCCCCCACTGGTACAATTTGAGGGGGCACAATTCCTCACGACGATATCAACAATGGGGCCCAATGACACCAATAATGAGGTGTCATTCCCCCATCCACCATAGCGCAGCAGGAGGATTCCCCCATCCACCATAGCGCAGCAGGAGGATTCCCCCATCCACCATAGCGCAGCAGGAGGATTCCCCCATCCACCATAGCGCAGCGGGAGGATTCCCCCATCCACCATAGCGCAGAGGGAGGATTCCCCCATCCACCATAGCGCAGAGGGAGGATTCCCCCATCCACCATAGCGCAGCGGAAGGATTCCCCCATCCACCATAGCGCAGCGGGAGGATTCCCCCATCCACCATAGCGCAGCGGGAGGATTCCCCCATCCACCATAGCGCAGCGGGAGGATTCCCCCATCCACCATAGCGCAGAGGGAGGATTCCCCCATCCACCATAGCGCAGCGGGAGGATTCCCCCATCCACCATAGCGCAGCGGGAGGATTCCCCCATCCACCATAGCGCAGCGGGAGGATTCCCCCATCCACCATAGCGCAGCGGGAGGATTCCCCCATCCACCATAGCACAGCGGGAGGATTCCACCATCCACCATAGCGCAGCGGGAGGATTCCCCCATCCACCATAGCTCTATGCACACTACATATCCCATAGACCAGTGGTCTCCAAACTGCAGCCCAGGGGCCAGATGAGTCCCATTGCTTGCTTTTATCTGGCCCTTGGGGCACTATTTCATCCACTGTTACCAACAATGGGGCATAATTCCCCCCCCACTGGTACAATTTGAGGGGGCACAATTCCTCACGACGATATCAACAATGGGGCCCAATGACACCAATAATGAGGTGTCATTCCCCCATCCACCATAGCGCAGCGGGAGGATTCCCCCATCCACCATAGCGCAGCGGGAGGATTCCCCCATCCACCATAGCGCAGCGGGAGGATTCCCCCATCCACCATAGCGCAGCGGGAGGATTCCCCCATCCACCATAGCGCAGCGGGAGGATTCCCCCATCCACCATAGCGCAGCGGGAGGATTCCCCCATCCACCATAGCGCAGCGAGAGGATTCCCCCATCCACCATAGCGCAGCAGGAGGATCCCCCATCCACATCGGCTCAATTCAGCAGGTTGAAGGGGAAAAAAAATTATATGCCTAACAGATAGGCAGCCCAAAGAGCCCCATTGCCAGGTCAAGGGTGAGGATGCCGAATTGTACCCTTTTCCCCCCTACTCTTTAATTTGGCATTACAAAAACGTACACAAATTTTAAATGTTTATATACAAACAGTAAAAGAACAAATAAAATAAATAGCTAAGGAAAGGGAATGGAGTTAATAAAAAGAATTTACTACATTTTTAAATACCAATTTTAGGGTTAATAAAAATAAATTAAAACAAATTTTGTTCTGTGATTTGAACCAAACACAAAGCCTCTGCCTCTACAAACACAAAGCCTCTGCCTCTGCAAACACAAAGAACTGCAAATTTAATTAAGTTTATCTACAAAGGATAAAAAAAAAATGTTAAGGTGAAGGTGGACTGAGTTATTAGTTTGACAGCTCAGTGCTATAAAGTGCAGGAGATGGACGGGTGATGCAGAGGCTGGAGAGGCTCCTGCCCCAGCTGCTACCCTCCTCCCCCATCATGTACACAGCATGACGCCCAAGGCCAGTGCCACTTCTGCCTCGGCCGGGCCCTGCCAACGGCCAGTCAACACGGCAGGTTGACAACGCTGCTGATAATTCTCAATCACAGGCTTAGTGTTGTCAGCCTGCCACAAGAAGTGCTGTTACTGGAAGGATTTCAGGGTAAAGCCTTGTACACCTGCTTAGATTTTCGGACGACCGAACGTCCGTTTTTTGTGGCATGCTAGCCTCATGTTGAAAAGTGAAGAGGTTAACTCACAATATGAAAATTTTCGTACGACAGAATACAACCCCAGAAATGACGTAACGCGTTGAATAGTTTTGTATGTGTTCTTTCGCTTCTGAGCATGCGTAGTCTTGCGCTTGCGCTTTTTTTCGTACGAAAACCGTACTAATGAAACGAAAATCGGACGTTGAGTTCACATCCGACCAAAAATTTTATAGTCCGCACATCCAGCTTTTGTCTGCCGAAAAAGCAAAATCGGCTGTCGAAAGCACCGTACTAACGATCCGAAAGTTGGGAGACAGCTAGTCGTGCGAATTGTTCCATCCGATTTTCGTACCGTGTACGGGCCTTTAGAAACATTGTAACAAGTTTTTAAAAAAAAAAAACGATTTGCTTAAAAAAAGATTTCATTGAGGCATGATGTCACACGTGAAGAAAAAATGTTTAATGCCGCGTACAGGCAATCGGAAATTCGGCCAGCAAAAGGCCGATGAGAGCTTTTGGTCGGAAAATGCGACCGTGTGTATGTTCCATCGGACTTTTGCTGGCTGAATTCCCACCAGCAAAAGATTGAGAGCAGGTTCTCAATTTTTCGATCGGAAAAAGTTCCTATCCGAAAATGCGATCGTCTGTACAAATTCCGACGCGCAAAATTCCTAAGCATGCTCGGAAACAATTCGATGCATGCTCGGAAGCATTGAACTTCATTTTCTCGGCTCGTCATGGTGTTGTACGTCACCGCGTTCTTGACGGTCCAAAGTTCAGAGAACTTTTGTGTGACCGTGTGTATGCAAGGCAAGCTTGAGCGGAATTCCGTTGAAAAAACCATCCAAGTTTTTTCCGACGGAAAATCCGCTGGTGTGTACGCGGCATTACTCTCCAAAGTTAAAACAGCAACAAGGGCAGAAGATTGAATAGATGGAAAGATGAACAAATGACAAGTTCTGCTTTAAGATTACTGTAAATACTTACTTTATTGGTTTTGAAAGTGTCCACCATGGAGTCCCCACCGCATTTATTCTTCACAGTTAGTGACAATCCAAGCAGTGAAAAAGCTGATTCAGCACTTTTTGATTTCCCGATTTCCATGTAGGATCTGATCTACAAAGAATTGCACAATTTCAAAATCCAGGTACTCCGGATCCATGAATGGTATTATGTTTGAAGAGCAGAAAAAAACCTCATGCATATATAGTCAGGGGAAGCCAAAATTTTGGCAATTCTCCAATTGTTTTGGTCTTCAAAGAGATTTGGTAATTACTGTCACAGTGCTGAGCTCCTGGCAACAAAATGAAATGATTTGCTTCATGTGAAGTGTATTGGAAAGCCGCGGGGTCCGGGTGCAAAACTGGAATGTCAGACCTTCGTAGTTTAAGCGGAACGTCACTCAAAGTTGAAAGTACCATATATCGCTCATTCTTCTCCCCACCTCCACCCCCAAACATTTAAGTATTTTTTTTTTTTTTTACCTTTTTTGACAAGTACCCCCACCCACTTCCTTAATTCTCACCTAGGTGAGCATGGTGCCGCTCGTACCCTGTTTCTCCGAAAATAAGACCTAGCGTGATTGTCAGTGATGGCTGCAATATTAGCCATACCCCCCAAATAAGCCCTACCCTGTTTCCCAGAAAATAAGCCCTAACCTAATAATAAGACCTACAAGGACTTTAACTAGGGCTTATTTGGGGGGTAGGGCTTATATTGCAGTCATCACCGACAATCACGCTAGGTCTTATTTTCGGGGAAACAGGGTAGCTCCCCCCCTCCCTTGACACGTCTCTGTGTTCCGCTTGTTCTTCCACATGTGCATGTGAGGAGCCAGGTGTGATTTCTTAGGAAGTCACGGCCAGCTCTCAAATCCAAGATGGCGGTGCCAGGGACCCGCAGCAGTGAAAAGAATCGGCTGTGGGAAGACTCTGATTTTTAAAAGTCAGCAGCAACAGTATTTGTTGGCTTTTAATCATTTAAAAAAAATGGATGAAGTTCCTCTTATAAAGTGTAACCACGCCATTGGTGAAAATTCCCGAACCCCCAACACTACCGGCCAGTCTGGCCATACACCAGTAGAATTTTGTTCATTTTGAGAACCTTTGTTCAGTTTTCTAATCGTTAGTGGGGGTCAAATCAGCATTTCGTTTTTGTGACCAGAGCGACACAAAAATTTCAAAAGGAGCAGGATGGAAAATTTTTCTTGAACAATCAAATTTCCAGCACTGAATGTGGCTTTCATTCAGTAAATTCTATCCATTCCAAAATTGAATGTTAAAAGCAATACAAATTTTCAAGTATTTTATCGAATTACATTAGTCAAGTCATCGAATGTGCTCTTGTGCAAAAAGTTCATTTATACTTGTGGATAGCAAAATATTGAAGTGTGGATAGCAAAATCTTTACACCCAAAAGTGAACGCCCCACTCTCAAGCCACTTACCAGCTGCTCTGACCCCAAGATGGGGGTCTGGCTGCACTTTATCCCAGTATCCCCATAGGATGGATGGATATCAGGAGCCAAGATTCCATGATGGGTTACCATACAACCAGGATGTTCAACAGTGGGCTCAGCAAAAGAGAGAGACAAAGGAGGAACTCGTAAGCCTCGTACACACGATCGGATTGTTGGCCAACAAAACCGTGGACTTTTGTCCGAAGGGCGTTGGCCCAAACTTGTCTTGCATACAAACGGCAAGTAATTGTTGGCCAACAAATACGAACGTAGTGACATACTACGTTGTTTTTCAGCTCTTTAGCGCCTCCCTTTGGGCTCCTTCTGCTAATTTGGTGTTAGTAGAAGTTTGGTGAGTGTTAATTCGCGCTTTTCATTTCGCACTTTTCATTTCGCACTTTTCAGTTTGCGCTTTTCATTTTGCGCTTTTCATTTAGTTTCTGAACACCCGTTCGTCAACCAGCCATGTTGCGGAATCAGAGGAGATAACGTGTTATTTATCATTGGCCTTGGAGTTATCGCTTTGACCCAAGTCCAGTCCAGGAACAGGAGGAGGAGGAGTTCTTGGACCAAAACTTGGTTGCTTTATTAATGGTGACCAATTATGTCATATGCCTTTGCTGCGGGAGCTCCAGGAGAATAATCCGGATGATTTTCGGAATTATCTCCGGATGACGGCCCCCTGCTTTCACCAACTCTTGGCATTGTTGACCCCCTATATTAAGAAGCAGGACACATGCATGAGGCTTTTATTTTATTTTTTTGGTTGATTAATGATTTGATTTGTTAGATTTTCTATATTTTTGGATGCATAGAATGCACTTTTTGGTTAAGTTCTATTGGCAGATAGCATGTCTATTTTTTTTTTTTTTTTTTTTTTAATGCACAATAAAAACATTGTGTAGAATAATACTTGGTTATGTGTTTTACTTCAAATGACAGTTTGGGAGTCGGCAGTTACATTTTAAAAAATACAATGTAAAATTAACAAGGGACACCAACATAGTTGTTTCTTTAACTAAAAGTAAAGATGTTTTTTTCTAAAAAGTTAAGACCACCTAATAAAACACCACTCTGTGCCTAAGGATATGAGATTCCTGTGATAAACTATTGATAATAGTAATAAATCTTAAAACAATATGTCATAGAGTTACTACAAGCAGCTGCTTAAAATTACGTCAAAACTCAAGAAGGCGATATATAAAAAATATAATTAAAGTCTCTTTAAATATTGCAGCAGCGCTCTAACTGCTCAAGCAAAGGCAGGTTTAATGCGTTCAGTTCATGCATAAGATGGTGTGGGCAGTGGAGAAGATCACTTTCACTGCGTTCCGTGTAGGGTATAGTTGTATCTTTGATCTCAAAAACTACGGGATAATGGTGTTGTGGTAACTTGCACCAAATAATAATAAAAAAAAAACATAATAATATTATTCTTGATATTACTATAAAAAAAAAAGCCTTTGAAAATGAATTTGCAATAACTCCATCAGTATCACCAGCAAAGCAGCTTCATTATTATCCCATTAAAGAAGAAGAGAATTGTGCGCTGAATTTCGAGATTTCATAATTTGCCGCGTCACAGATGTTAATTCTCCATTACGAACGCTTCCGGCTCGTCCTTGCTTCCCAGCATGCGTGTTTGTACTTTGGACTTTTCTCCCACAGAATTGTGTACACACGTTCGGAAAATCCAACAATAGACATTTGTCCGCGAAAAATTTTAAAACCTGCCAACCAACATTTGTCCGCGGAAAATCCGACAACAATTGTCCGATGGAGCGTACACACGGTCGGATTGTCCGATCGTGTGCACGAGGCTATAGTGTACTAACTAAAAATTCAGGCTTTTTTAAAAGGTAAGTTCACCTTTACAGAAAAATCTGTCAAGGTGAACTTACACAGGTCCTCTGTAAAGGTGAACTTACAATTTATGGAAGGTTAAAACTACTTACAAGAAGGCAGGAGTAAAATCGCATATAAAACAATCAATCACATGCAGACACTGTCCCCAGCGGGTGTAATAAAGTCACCGCTGTAGCTCCTCCCCGGAGGAACCTTTTGCACAAGAGCACTTCTCTTTTTCTTTGTTTCTGATGGACTTTACTGGATTATTTATGAATGTTTTTTTTTTTAACACATTCTTATTTACAGTTTTTGATATATATGAATTTCTTGCTTGATTGAATTTATGCACTTTATATTGATAGCGCAACATGTTTTTCATTCTTATGTATAATGTTTATGTGGACGTTTTGTGAGTGCAGCTTTCACTGAGACATTATTCTTTTTTTACTACTTGGTGACACGTCATCGACTGTACTGAGAATTTTCCAACAAATTTTTATATGTTTGTTTGAAATTCTACTAGTATTTGGCCATTGTACAATCTGATTGTACAATCTCCTTTAGATATACTATCAATTATGCAGTACAAGGGCCTGCCTGATTGGATACAAATTAAAAATATTGTTAAGTTTTGACCTCATATTACATATAGCACCTTTCCCCAATTTAGCGAGACTGCGGCCACACAACTACATGTCAAAACCTTCCTTGCCTGACCCACGCATGCGCTCTGTTAAAAGATATAACAATGGTAACAATTCAATGGTAACAGAAAAAGAAGCAAACTGCGGTTTCCTCCCACACTCCAAAGACATGCTGGTAGGTCAATTGGCTCCTGTCTACATTGGCCCTACTATGTGTATGTATGAATGTGAGTTAGGGACCTTAGATTGTAAGCTCCTTGAGGACAGGGACTGATGTGCGTGTACAATATATGTGTTAATTTGCTGCGTAAAATTGACTGCGCTATATAAGTACCTGTAATAAATAAATAAGGGAAGTTACACGTTATGACATGTCACATTTCCCACCCTCATTTCATGGGACATAAAAGGCTGGGCAGGGGCAGAGGAGGCACCGAACTTGGGCACCATGCTACGAGGGGGGCACAGCTGGGATGGGAGACTTTCCTGCCTCTGCATTATCCTGCACTGTGCAATGGAGTTGTCAAGCTGAAAGCGCAATCCTGTATATTATCACAGCTCTCCCCATGTAATTAGAGGACTGCGCTGTCAGCTTGATGGCTCGGGTCCTGCTCTGCATTGATCTATGAAAGAAATGAATAACTAAAATTTAAAAATTATATATCTATCTATCTATATATATCTATATATATCTATAGATATATATATAGATATATAGATATATATATATATATATATATATATATATATATATATATATATAAACACAGACTGTATATAATATATAATTGTAATCAAAATAATTAATTAAATTAAAATGAAATAACTAAATCTGAAATACTTTATTATTAAAGTATGTATACTGTATTATTACTACATACATAATTAAATTAATTAAAATTAAATAATAAAAATGACAATAACCAATAACTACTGCAGCCCAGGTCCTGCTCTGCACTGACCTATGAAAATAATGAATAATTAAAAATGAAATGAATATATATATAGATATATATCTATATATATAGATATATATATAGATATATATATATATCTATATATCTATAGATATCTATATAGATCTATAGATATCTATATATATATATATATATATATATATATATATATATATATATATATATATATATCTATATCTATAGATATATATATCTATATTTATATATTATAATTATGAATTAAATAAATTAATTCAAATTCAATAACTAAAATTCAAATATCTAAAATCTACTATTGCACCTTTCATTCATATATTACTGTATATGTACATGAATGCAAACAATAAATGAATGTGCAAACTAAAAAAAATATTTTTTTAAAAACAAAATGTTAGCCCCTTATTAACCCTTAATGAATCCCAGTTCATTTTTATTGACTCCTTCACTCTCTTCTTCCTTTAGCATTTTTTTTTTTTAATTCTTTGCCGATTTTTGTTACCATTTCTAAATAGGACCTTGTTCCCAGCACTGCCTGTATAATAATCAGGTGACCAAAACGCTTTCAGCTATTTCAGAGGAACTCTGAGCTAATAAATCATTACTCAATGACTCATAATGTAAATTTTTATATGAGAGAGGGAGAAGAAGGAAACATGGGTACGCTGTGATTAGAAATAAAGTGGACGCTGGTAAGAGAAGGGCTGTTATCAAAATTGTGAAGGGTGTGGGTGTTGGGGAGGGAGGGGGGGCTGTACCTTTCAATGTGCATTGTTTGACTTAAAGTGTTACTAAACCCACAACAGTAAAATCAGTCTGTATATGCAGTAAAGCATGCTTGTTATACTCACTGTGGAACCCTAAGGGGTTAATCCTCTGCATTGTGTAAAAAGGCTGTTTGATCCTGTCTTCTCTGATCCTCCCCTCCTTTCACTGTCCCCAATTCATCTCCTGATAGAACAGAGGCTAGGGGGCAAGCTGCACATGCTCAGTTTGGTGTGTGTTGCTAGAGACTTTTCTTTTTTCTTTTTTTTTTTTTTTGGGAGGGTGCATGTGATCAGCACAGGGCCAATCAGCACTGTCCAGACAGAGGGTCAGGGGTCCTGCAGCCTCATAGGACAGTCAGAGGAAAATGAAAACTCCTCCTACAAGCTTTAGTCAGACACTGATAGAAGCCACAAGACTGCTATATACTGCTGATGAAAAAAAGGTATTTAGCAGTTTATATTTACTAAAATAATTGGATTTCCATGCTCTGTGTACAGTAGGAGACCAGATATAGTGGTCCTGGGTTTAGTAACACTTTAAAGCTAAGAAAATCTGCTTTTGGTAGCTTCCCCTTCCCCCATCCTATATAGTAGGCTCTAATGTTGGGTTAGTATAGGGGGCATGTAATATGTAATAGGGAGGGGTACTTACCTCATTCCTTGCTTCCATGTGGCCACCCTCTCGCCAACATCCTCATATACAATGCATGACCATGCATGCATACAATGCATTCACCTACCCTATGTGTTCTGGTGACCGTTGTCAGTAGAACAGAAATTGAGGGAAATACCAATTTAGTTTGTCACCAAAACAGGAGGTGGAGGTAAATACTCCAATGGGGACACCCGTTCCTGGTGACAGTTTCCTTTCCTGTTGCATTGCTGAGGCAGGAAGTGCAGAAAACAAAAAATAAATAAAAAAATTGAGAGTTCTATTAATTTCGCACATCTAAAACCCCAAAAAAGTCTATGCATACACTTTAACCCTCAACACTTAACACCTTAACACATTAATTTTCTGTACCCTTAGACGCTAAACATAGGTGCTCAACCTACGGCCCTCCAGCTGTTGCAGAACTACAGGTCCCATGAGGTATTCCAAGTCGTTGACAGTTACAAGCATGACTCCCAAAGGAAGAGGCATGATGGGACTTGTAGTTCCGCAACAGCTGGAGGGCCCACAAGTTGAGCACCCATGCGCTAAAAGGTAAATCCAGCAGCTCTACTGAGTGGGATGGGTGTGTAGGGGAGTCACAATACCCTCTGCAGATCAAATGGCATGCGTCCATCCCATGGTTGGGTGGGGGCCAGACTACATCCCTCAGTCATTCTGATCTGGATCCCCTCTAATCGCAGTTGGTGACAAGCGGCGGGGGGCTCAGCCTGACGGCGCACAGCAGCAGTGCCAGATCTCAGCCTGCCAAGTGCTACAACTTGGTTTCAAAGGACGGCCGCTGTCAGAGGAAAACGCCATACCCATCGTTTCCAAAAACGACTTTAGCAGGAAATCCATTTTTAATTAAATGGCCCAATATTTGAATTGCAGGGATGGGGTGAGAGTGACGGGGGAGACAATATAGACTCACATTGCAGCCGTTGCACTTCTTCTAGCGCAGCTTAGGAAAGCTGAGGAAGAATCCGGGGAAGCTGCAAACTTTCCTTTTCCTGTGCTTTTTGCAGAGAGAATCTTAAACACAAATTTTAGAGATGTTTTAAATTTTTTTTTCTAAATGCTGCAGACGTGTTTGATCCTTCCAAATCAGGAACATTCTTGTCTTATAAGAAATAAATATAAACAATATCTTATCTATAGACAGTAGCAGGACAGGGCATTGGACCACCATCCTCCAACGGAGCTTGCAGTCTGACGTCTCCAGCAACATTCAACAAACTCAGATCAGCTTCACTGGAATTGAAGTAAAACACATATTAGGAGGGAGCAAGCTGACACAAGGCTAGAAAAAAATACAAACTCAATGTAGCTTTGCAGGAATCAGATCCAGGACAAATACATACACCTTGCAACTAATATCTTTTATGGGCCCCAGGACCCATAAATACTCCCTTGCAGGTAGCATCCTTGGTGGGAATCGGCCTTGGGACCCAGACAAACTCCATGCAGCTAGTATCTTCGGGGGGGGGGGAAGCATCAATCCCAGGACTCATACATTCTCCATACAGCCAGTATTGGTATACAGTTTGGTTGCAAATCCAAATGTGAAATCATGAAATAAAGGCTTTTCCTGTTGTCTACTTGAAGAGATTCCAGTGTAAAAAAAAAAAAATATAATAATATATATGCTGTATATTTATATATACGTTTTCTTGAATTTTTTTTTAATCACTTGAATAACTGGTAAAAAAAAAATAAAAAAATATATATATATATTATTATTATACAAGATTTATATAGCGCCAACAGTTTACGGAGCGCTTTACAATGTATAAGGGGGTATAATATATGTATAATAATGTATAATAGGTATATATTTACAAAAATGTGAGGGGTGTACTCACTTTTAGATACTATATATATATATATAGCGCTTTACAATGTATAAGTATAAGGGGGTATAATATATGTATAATAATGTATAATAGGTATATATCTATATACATATAAATATATATATATATATTTATATATATATATATATATATATATATATATATATATATATATATATATATATATATATATATTTATATGTATATAGATATATACCTATTATACATTATTATACATATATTATACCCCCTTATACTTATACATTGTAAAGCGCTATATATATATATATAGTATCTAAAAGTGAGTACACCCCTCACATTTTTGTAAATATTTTTTTCTATCTTTTCATGTGACAACACTGAAGAAATGACACTTGTCTACAATGTAAAGAAGTGAGTGTACAGCTTGTATAACACTGTAAATTTGCTGTCCCCTCGAAATAACTCAACACACAGCCATTAATGTCTAAACCGCTGGCAACAAAAGTGAGTACACCCCTAAGTGAAAATGTCCAAATTGGGCCCAAAGTGTCAATATTTTGTGTGGCCACCATTATTTTCCAGCACTGCCTTAACCCTCTTGGGCATGGAGTTCACCAGAGCTTCACAGGTTGCCGCTGGAATCCTCTTCCCCTCCTCCATGATGACATCACAGAGCTGGTGGATGTTAGAGACCTTGCGCTCCTCCACCTTCCCTTTGAGGATGTCCCACAGATGCTCAATAGGGTTTAGGTCTGGAGACATGCTTGTCCAGTCCATCACCTTTACCCTCAGCTTCTTTAGAAAGGCAGAGGTCGTCTTGGAGGTGTGTTTGGGTTCGTTATGTTGGAATACTGCCCTGCGGCCCAGTCTCCGAAGGGAGGGGATCATGCTCTGCTTCAGTATGTCACAGTACATGTTTGCATTCATGGTTCCCTCAATGATCTGTAGCTCCCCAGTGCCGGCAGCACTCACGCAGCCCCAGACCATGACACTCCCACCACCATGCTTGACTGTAGACGCTCTTGTCTTTTTACTCCTCAACTGGTTGCCGCCACACACGCTTGACACCATCTGAACCAAATAAGTTTATCTTGGTCTCATCAGACCACAGGGCATGATTCCAGTAATCCATGTCCTTAGTCTGCTTGTCTTCAGCAAACTGTTTGCGGGTTTTCTTGTGCATCATCTTTAGAAGAGGCTTCCTTCTGGGACGACAGCCATGCAGACCAATTTCATGCAGTGTGCAGAGACACTAACGAGTCTCATGACACCGGGGAGGAAAAATGGCTAATTGGGCCCAATTTGGACATTTTCATTTAGGGTAAATACATACATGTGAGGGGTGTACTCACCTTTGTGAGATACTGTATATAAATGAACCGTATATCTTTTTTTTTTCTTTCAACCAGATATTCAAGTGATTTAAAAAAATAAATAAAAGAAACGCTAGAAACTGTCAATTTGTAAATGTGTAAATGCAACTTAAAAAAAAAAGAGCAATTTCAGGCATCAAGTGAAATTGATCAGTTAATTGTCAAAGCTTTCCAAGAAACTCTGCAAAGAGAAAATCCACTGAAAGCACTTTAATCAGATTTCTATGTAATCCGCTACAGCAGATTCTAGAGAAGCTCCTCGCGGTACGGCACTTCAAACCCAGCGCTGGACATTAGGCCACAAAGGTTAATTGAATTTCCCAATGAGTTTCCATGTAACCAGCAGCCATGGCCTGTCCCTGAAAACTTATGGGGCATATATTTGACGCAGAGAATGTGAAATTCACCAAACATTCACTAGTGGTGAATCATTCACTTTACATTAAGACCTATGGACCACCTGCAGTGAATGTTTGGTGAATGTCATATTCACTGCTTTATATATATACGCCCCTTACGGCATATCCTTTCACTTGAACCTATCCTTCCACCTAACCTTAAAGGGGAAGTAAACCCTGATGGGTTTTACTTCCTCTTTGTTTCCCTGCAAAGGTAAAGCATAATGGGCTACTATGCATCGCATAGTAGCCCATTATGTGTCACTTACCTGACACAGGAGCCTGCGATGTGCACGATTTCCTCACTAGCAGCGAGCGTCTATTCTTCACCCCTCTTCCTTCCGGGGCCGCGAACTTCCAGGGCCGCGGAGTTGCGTGACGTCACTCCCGCGAATGCACGCGTGAGTGGCCAGTCACGGCATGACCCCAGCTTGAAACGGCACGGCGTGCCCTTTCAAGAGTGCGCATGCGCCGAATACAACGGCACATGCGCCGAAGACAGCATCGTCCGGGGAAATAATAAATATCTCCTAAACCGTGTAGGTTTAGGAAATATTTCAAGCACCTACAGGTAAGCCTTAATC